>JAQFZE010000730.1:0-22880 GCA_034695245.1 Dicyrtomina saundersi | reverse complement strand
AACGTTTTCAGCGAGATTCAAAATCGGTTGCACAGCCTCCCTCGCCTTTCCCTTCAAACATTTATTCAAGCGTGACAAATTTTCAAAATTCTGAAAGCCGCAGATTTGATTGGTGGTTCGATATTGAGTAATAAAAGCAAGCCACTCCCCTGGTTCACCGTTGAAAATAGGAAGATCTTTCTCGACTGTCTGACGTTTCAAATATTCTCGAGCTACCCCTCCATCAGAATTTAAAAGCCCAGCGGGTGGTGCAGCCATGCACGGGAGAATATTAGCAAAGCCCTGTTGAATAGCTTGAGCAATTTCGTTTACAGCAGAAGTGGAAGGTGTAGGAACTGGAGTAGGTGTAGACGTCCGTAGAGGTCGACCAAAACCAGGAGCAGGCGGTTTAGAACCAACACCCTCCTAATTACGAATGTCGTCGGTCAACGGCTCAATTTCATACAAAGCGTGAAAATTATCGACGAAATTTTGTAAAGTAGCACGAGAAGGCGGCGGAACAGAAGGACCGGGCGGCGCCGGTTGTGGAGGAGCAGGAGGAGCGAGCGGCAGCAGCCGAACGGACTCCGGAAGCGGTCGATCCTGACGACGCGATCTTGCAGTCCCAGGAGCAGAAGAATTAGAACGAGTAGAATTGCTACGGCGACTTCTCTCCAATCGAGCAATAGCGCGTCGGCGCTGACTGTCATATTGTTGGACTTCAAGGTCCCTCAAACGCGCATAGTGCGCTTCTTCAAGCCGTAAAAGCTCAGCTTCAATAGCATCTTCATCATGGGTACTATGAAAAGTAGACTGACGGACAGTGCTGTCGCGGCCAGAAAGCACGGTATCTTGAACAGTGACTGACGACGTAAGGGAATCTTGACTAAAAGAACGCGGCAGTACAACTGAAGAACCATTCACCAAAGCTTCGTCCACTCCCAAACTCGAATTCCGAGACTGAGGGAAACCAAGACGACTAGGTGGACGCCCAGCGTTCGTCCGGGAACTTCGTCTACGACGACCATCGCGAGTGCCAGAAATGTCCATCACAAAAATGAGTTCAGAAAAACAGGTTGAGCCCCTAAATGTAAACGACGATAAATTACAAGTGTCGCTACAGACTTTAAATTGAAGAAAATAATATTTTACCAGAACGGCAAAATAAAATAAAATAGGAATTGGTTTCTATTTCACTAAAGCACACACTTTACATTCATTTCAGTTTCACAGAAAAATAGCAATGCGGAGGAAAATCATGACCAACCGTCACATTTCTAATCTCAAAGCATTCTAATCATTCAATACTTGCCTCTATCGCTTCCCACATATTCTTTAGTAGTCAGTACAATTTTAATATTAAAACTAAAGAAAAGAATTTTAAAATTATTATTTTAAAATATAAAGTTTGCTACAATCTTTCAGTAACTCAGCATTGATCTCCATTAGTAACACATGTAATTAAATTATACAATTTTGCACTTGTCAAAAGCTTTGTAAATTATAAGCGTTTAGTAAATTATAAAAGCATTTGTAAATGTAATATTTCACACTTTTTTAAAAACATGTAATTGATAGAATTTTACTATTTTAAAAAGCACTGACGTAATTTCATTACATAAAACATTTTGCACATTTTTAAAACAGGCAAATACAATATTTTTTGCTTTCCAAAAACTCGTAGGTAACATTTTACGCATCTTACTAAGTGCGTTGCAAGCTCATTTTTGTTCTTGCTTAAAGGCATAGGGGGTGACAGGTTTATATTTCTACTCACGATCATACCTATAAGTTTTCGGTTGTCGAAGGTATAGGCCTAATCGACTTAATGAAATTGTAAATATTGTTATATTATGGGAAGTATATACAGGGAGTGATTTTAATTCATGCAGTGAAGTTTCGTTTTAAATTTAAAAATTTAATTAACGTTGGTCGAATTACAGAAGTAGACTGTTTACATTTGATTCTACTTTTAATTATTCATTAACAACTTTATAATATTTTGTGTGAAGAACCAAAATGACCCATATCCAATTTAAGCTACAATCGAAATGAGTTATGTCATAAAAAACAAAATGAAAAACATGTGTAAAATTATGTTAATTAGGAGTTTTTAAAAAGTGTAAAATGTTCTTTTTACATGTTTTTGAAAAGTGTAAAATGTTCTATTTACACGTTTTTTGAAAAGTGTAAAATGTTCTATTTACGTGTTTTGAAAAAGTGTAAAATGTTCTATTTACATGTTTTTAAAAAGTTGCAAAATGTTCTAATTCCATGTTTTTGAAAGGGTGCAAAATGTTGTATTTACATAATTTTGAAAAGTCCAAAATGTTCTATTTAAATGCTTTGAAGACATGTTTCAATATTATTGTAGATAGTGGATATTGTTTTTAGCTATTAATGGATATGGCTCATTTTGGTTCTTCACAGACGATATAATATGTCTTATACTAGAAGTTGCTTTTCCAGACTTTTTATGTTTGTACGTACAGTCTAGTGCTTGAAAGTTCGGGTTTTGGATCGTAGAAAATAACTAATTCGTTATTTTTTATTTGATTTTGCTTTATTTCCATGTCTATTTCTACAATACTTGTAGGTTACGTAAATTATTGCCTACTCGTTTCAAAATAATTTATAGTATTTTAATTACATAAAATAATAATTATAATGCTTTGTATTGTTTCAGAGTCAGTATCTCCCCTTCCACAGCAGTTTTGTGAATCTCTTGTGGAATTACAAGACCGACTAACAAAATTAATAAAATCTGTTGGGAAGATTGAACATACCGAGTGGAGAAGTTTCTACAACGATCAAAAGCAGGAACCTGCAACTGGTTTTGTGGATGGTGACTTAATTGAAAGCTTTTTAGACTTATCCAGGGATGACATGGGGAAGGTTGTCCAAGAGCTTCAGGTATTGTGTTTAAAATATGTAAAAATTTTTTAAATTACAAAATAATTTAAAAAAAAAAATATTTAAAAATATTTTGATTTTTATTTCATTGAGCATGGGCTTCTTGAGTGCAATACAAAATAAATATGTTGGTACTTAACATATACGCTCTCTTTTAAATAAATATAGATTAACCTGCGCGGGAATGGAGTGCAGCAAGATGCTACAGTTGAAGATATTATTGCAATAGTTCAAGATTTAACACGAATGCACTCATGATTTCTCCACGTGTTGATTTATTTTTATTTTCAAATTTTATTTAACAGTAAAATAGGTTGTATAAAAAAATAAATTGCTCACAGTGTTCTGCTTCCCATTAAAATTTGTAATAGAAAAATTTCTCTATGCCTTTGAATTAATTACACATCGCTTACTAAAACGCAATAATATCCACATATCATAACAATGGCTCTAATAAAGTCAAACAGTTTTTTTAAATGTTGTAAAATGATCTGTTTAAATACTTTTACAAAAAGTGCTTTTCGGTTTACGTGTTTTTTGAAAAGTCTAAAATTTCCTGTGGACATGTTTTTAAAAATAGGGAAATGTTCTGTTAAAATATTTTTTAAAATGCATAATGCATTTTTTATGATGCAAAATTTTGAAATGTTCTTTTTAAAACGATGAAATTGAGCAATTTGAATTTTAACCATATTCTAAAAATCCATATTTAAAGTTCGTTTTTGTAATAATAATTATATCAATAAGCTATCTACGCAGATCTGTTAGCACCATAAATTACTTCTAGGATCGCCCATAAATGTGTCATTAGTAGTGTAAGTGAATCAAGTCGGGTATTGATGACGTGACATGTTATATAGATATCCGTTTGCGCAATGTTACAGTGATAGCACACGGGTGGGGTGGTCCTAAACGAGTAGTAATTCGGGAGACACCTTCCCTGTGAAAATTAAATATTTTTAAATTTCCAGTCAAATCTTCCCAAAACAATTTCGACAGCCGACAGGTCACTCCACGAACTCGCATCCATGATGATACACTATTAAAACTGTAATTATGAAACTATAATTACCGTGAAGTCCGAATCGTGAAAGGTTACCAATTTTTAAAAAACAAACTAAATGAAATTTTGAAAAATTAAGTAATTTCAACAAAACAATATATCATTTTAATGATTTTAACAAAATATAAGAACATGTATCTAGTTTTTTTTTAATTTGCGTCTATATACAGCACTTTTTAGACAGAATTATTAACATACAAACTGTTTTTATAAAGCGGTATAAAATTACTTTTGTGATTGATACATGCGTGTGGCGTTACGTCAATTATTTTAATCATTACGGTTTGAATTATATGTCAAAGTGTAAAATTATAAATTATATTTATAATTATGTTACATATTGATATTATATTATTATATTAAAATAAAAACACGCATTTTAAAACGTTGCTAAATTATGTATATAGTTAGCATAAAAATAAAAACACCAGTCTTTTCTTGATATCCACTCGATCAGGATGTATTTTGTTCTCGTCAAGAAGATTCTGAATGTCAATTAAACCAAAATTAATGAGTAACAAATACTAAACAACTACTGCTTAACATACTGAATAATGCAGTTTTCAAATAAAAGCAAAGCTAGAAGGGCCGCTGAAATTACCCTTCCTTGATGAATCCCCCCGCGGGTCAGACATAGGAGCCGGATCGGAAATAGTGACGGAAGTATTTTTGATAACGTGTTCCTTTCCCCAGAGGGACTGAGCCACACCACTATGCAAAAATGTCACAAGTGCGAATGATCGAAATGGTTTTGGACTGAAGACGCGGGTTACTTCCCCGAACGTCGAAAAATAGTTTCGAAGATCATCCTCTGTAATCTCATCCGTCAGTCTTCCCACAAACACATTTTGTGAATCGTTGGATTCCTGTTGCACTTGACTCTGAACTTTCCCTTGAATATCTCCAGCAATTCCGGTAACAACCTGAAATCATATTTCGTAAAAAATGTTGATAAATAAAAATATTTCTAACACGTAAATACAGTAGAATTATGATTTTTTCGCATGCCGTTTGTGAAACGCTGCGTTAGTTACTATAACCTGATTGAAAACAGCTGGGACCATGGCTAGATGCAGTTGTGACGGAATATTTAATTTTCCAAATCTAGCATCCATCATATCCTGCCCTTTTCCGTTTCCGGAACCTGCCACATCGATGATCAAATCAGAATCAGCTGGGCTACCACTCAATCCACATGTATTCTGTTCAGTGAAATTCTCTTTTGTTGAGGAATCCCCTCCTTGGTGAGACATAGCAGCAACGTTGGAAACGGTAACATAAGTTTTTTTGATAACGTGATCCTCTCCACAGAGAGACTGCGCCACATATGCATGCGAAAATGTTACAAGTGCAAATGATCGAAATAGTTTTGGAGCGTACACGTGAACCACTTCCCCAAATCTCGAAAAATATTCAAGAAGATCATCCGCTGTGATATCTTCAGTTAGTCTTCCTACGTACACAATTTTCGAAACATTCGACTCTTGGGATTCCTGTACAAACGAACAGTATTAATTTAACGGAGAATATTTAATTACGCTTAAATCTATACAGATAGTACAAGATAAAGGGTGGACATATGCTAGTTATAATTATTACCTGGTTTAAAACATCTGAGACGATGGCTTGATTCAGTTGCTGTGAGGAAACATTTAAATTTCCAGGTGAAGAATTCCCCATCCCTTGAACGTTTTCAGTACCAACGCTAAAGGAGCTTGTAACTTGCGCCAAATCGACAATTCCAGCATCACCCTCTGCAAAGTCATCCCTCGATTCAGACGCATTTTGTTCTCGTGAAAAGTTTTCTGGATGACAATTTAATACATATAAATAAATGATAACGTCTGTGAAGAACCAAAATGTCCAATATCCATTTTTAGCTAAAACCAATATCAACTATCTACAAAAATATTGAAACATATTGTCTTGAAAGCATTTAAATAGAACATTTTGCACCTTTTCAAAAACATGGAATTAGAACATTTTGCACCTTTTCAAAAACATGGAATTAGAACAATTTGTATCTTTTCAAAACCATGGAATTAGAACATTTTGCACCTTTTTAAAAACATGTAAATAGGACATTTTACGTTTTTCAAAAACTCCTAAATAACATTAGACGCATGTTTTTCAATCTGTTTTTATGAAATAGCTCATTTTGATTGGAGCTTTAATTGGATATGGGTCATTTTGGTTCTTCACACACGATAAACAATTGACAATCAACAAGTATGCCTTCAATACTTCTAAAACTACACATAAAATAAAATCTAAAATTTGCGGAAGCTAACCTTGATGCTCAGAATGGTCCTGTTTAGATAAATCCACCCGAGAATTGAACTTACGAGCCGCATCGGAAATGATGACAGAAGTTTCTTTGATAACGTGATCCTCTCCACAGAGAGACTGAGCCACATCCGCATCCAAAAACGTCACAAATGCAAATCCCCGAAATGGCTTTGGAGTAAACACGTGTCTCACTTCCCCGAATTTTGAAAAATAGTCTCGAAGATCATCCACTGTGATTCCCTCCGTCAGTCTTCCCACGTGCACTTTCGGCGAAAGCGGAGCGTTCGGCTGATGGGATTCCTATACACAAACAGATTAGTTTCTTAGACACATAAATTACATGTGAAAACCAGTGAACCACTTCAGCCTTAAAGTAAAATAGTAAAATAGAAAAGACATACCTTTGAATTTGGAATTTTGACATCGCACCACCTTCCCTCAATTTTATGCCATTGACCTAAAACCTGAATTTGTGACTCCAAAGTCGAAAATCGTATGAATCCGTAGCCTCTAGATTGCCCGGTTTTATCCTTATTCACTTTGGCCAGGACTAAGTCACCAAAGACTTGGAAATGTTCTTTCAGCTCCTCATCAGTTGTTGCGAAAGGCAAGGACAAGACGATTAAATCCGAGCATTTTTGATTAAGTTTATTTTGAATTTTTTGAATTTTTGGAGAGCCCTCCCCCCTGTCGCCCTTATCCCCACTGCTGCTGCCCCATTTTCTTTTCTTTGCCTCAGCTGTAATGGCGATTACCTGATTCAAAACAGCTGGGACAGCTTCATTCAGTTGTGAGGGAATATTCTTTCCAAGTGCATCATTCAACTGGCAGTGGTTGTTTTTGGAACCTACGCCACATGAGCTTGGGACTTGTACCGCATCGATGATCACATCAGCTTTTGATGTATTTTGTTCTGGTGAGGAGGATTCTAAATAAAAAAAACAAACCAGTATATATCAACATGATGAACTACAGTCATAACAATCAACAAATATGTGTTTGAAATGCTTGAGGAAACAGCAAACAAAATCGAATCTAGAAATGAGGAAAGCTCACCCGTTTTCTCATGCTCGTCCTGTCCGAATAAATCCTCCCGAGACTCAGACTTGGGAGCCGCATTGGAAATAATGACTGAAGTATTTTTTATAACGTGATTTTCTCCACAGAGGGACTGCGCCACACCCACTTGCAAAAACGTTACGAATCCAAATCCCCGAAATGGTTTCTTTGGAATAAATGCATCGGTCAGTTCCCCGAATTTTGAAAAATATTCGCGAAGATCATCTACTGTGATATCCTCCGTCAATCTTCCCACGTGCACTTTCGATGAAGCGCTCGATTGTTGAGATTCCTGTATACAAACAGATTAGTTTATTTTCTAAATAGTTTTTTTTTTAAATACCTACTTTAATTTAAATACTTATTTATTAAATACAAGTAATTTACCCCCTTATCGGAGGTCACAGGTCAAATTTAAAACTGCATTACATTCTTTTAGACATTTACATTTCTTTCTTACAATTTAAAGCTGATTAACAATTAACGTGGAGGCTTTTGTGTTGTCAAAAACTAATTCTTGAATCAATTTGGGGGCAAGAGTCAAAATTAAAATCTTTAATCAATAAACACGGCTGGAAATTAGTTCATCGGCAAACAAACTCACCACGGTAATCACTACCAAATCTTACATCACATAACAAATAGTACATTAAAAAAAATTAGATGGATATATTTTACCATTAAAACTACATATAAGGGTCAAACACTATTGAAGGGATTTAAAAGACAAAACATAAAATTATTGCAAAAGTTTTTCAGATTTAGCAACGAATACACTTTTAACGGAAAACTTCCCTTCTGTTGACATATCACTCCTCAAAATCGGCCTTGATGGGCTGTTCTGGTACTGTACCCATTTTCGATTGAACTCATCACATTACTGGCAGATTTAACTTCTGGTCGATTGACCCTATTCCGATTCAACTTATACCGATTTAACTTATGGTCAGTCTAACCTATTCCAATCCAACTTGTGACAGATTTAACTTAAAGTCGAGACTGAAAGCAACTAAAACACTTTAGTGTTAAATGAGAAAAAATCAAACCTTTAAATTAGGAATTTTGACATTGCACCACCTGCCTCCAATATTATGCCGGCGTTGACTCAACACCTTAATTTGTGACTCCATAGTCAAAAATCGGATGAATCCGTAGCCTTTGGACTGCCCGGTTCCATCCTTATTCACTTTGGCCAGAACTACGTCACCGAAGCCCTTGAAATGTTCTTTGAGCTCCTTATCAGTTGTTTTAAATGGTAAAGACATGACTATTAAATCCGAGCACCGCTGGCTCAGTTTATTTTTTGGAGAGTCCTCCCTGTCTTCTTGTTGTACATGTTGCGCTTGACCCTGAACTTGCACTTGCATTTCGTCAACAAGCCCTGCAACAACCTAAAATCATATTTCGATTTAACATTGAATGCATAAAATTATCTTAAATGAATCATAATTTACATCCATACAGGGGGTTTTAGTTAAACGCTACGTTAATAGCAATTACCTGATTCAAAACAGCTGGGACAGCTTGATTCGGTTGTGAGGGAATATTCTTTCCAAGTGTATTATTTAACTGGCACTGGTCGTTTTTGGAACCTACGCTACATGAATTAGGGACCTGCGCCACATCGATGATCGCATCAGCCTCTCCTAAAATTAGTATACATAAATAATGAATTAATTACAATCAACAAGTATGCGTTTGAAACGGTTGAAGCTGGAAACTACAAACAAAATCAAATTTAGAAACGGCGAAAGCTAACCCTCGTGCTCATAGTCGTCCCTTCCGAATGAATCCTCCCGAGAATCAGACTTGGAAGCCGCATAGGAAATAATGACAGAAGTATTTTTGATAACGTGATTCTCTCCACAGAGAGACTGCGCCACATCCACTTGCAAAAACGTTACGAATCCAAATCCCCGAAATGGTTGGTTTGAAATAAATACATCGGTCACTTCCCCGAATTTTGAAAAATGTTCACGAAGGTCATCTACTGTGATCTCCTCCGTCAATCTTCCCACGTACACTTTCGGCGAAATGCTCAACTGTTGGGATTCCTATATAATTACTAACAGATTAGTTTCTCTTGCAAATAATTTAGTTTTTTTCGGAATAGATAATTTAGCAGAGAATTTTAATGTTCAATTATTTCATAATTATATTCAAGTGAGTAAATTCATATGCCAATGGAGTAGATAGGTAAAACTTTAATCTCGAGAAAATCTCTCAAAGTAGTTGCTATGTGACGTTAACTAAAATCTGAAAACAAAATATGTATAGTATGTATTAGTTAATTATACCTTTAAATTAGGAATTTTGACAACGCACCACCTTCCTTCAATTTTATGCCGTTGACCCAAGACTCGAATTTGAGACGTCAAAGTCGAAAATCGGATGAATCCATAGCCTTTGGATTGCCCGGTTCCATCCCTATTCACTTTGGCCAGGACTACGTCCCCGAAAACTTGGAATTGTTCTTTCAACTCCTCATCAGTTGTTTTAAAAGGCAAGGACAAGACGATTAAATCCGAGCATTTTTGGCTGAGTTTATTTTCAATTTTTTTTATTTTTGGAGAGTCCTCGTCCCTGTCCATCCTATCCTTACTGATGTCCAATTTTCTTTTCTTGGTCTCAGCTGTGATTAGAGAAAATAAAAATAATTATTGAAAACACACCCTGCTGAACTGAGCAATGATATTTCAACATTTTTGTCTAATTCTGCCGCTAAAATGAGAACATATTGCGCACACCTTTGTGGTGGAACTGGTGGAAGACACAGTAGTAAACATGATCTCCCCATCCATCTTTTTCAGGGGGATGTAAACGGCGGTCCGCGAGGCGAACTCCTCTCATTGCACCAGATTTTGGGTTTCGGAATTTAAGGCCAGAAACGCACGAAAAATGAGCAGCGAGTGTGGTTAATAACAAAGTGCCATCAGTTTCAGTGGGCAGTTCAATCGGCTCCGCTTCCACAGCTTCCACTACTTGCAAGTAACGCTGTCCCATTTTGGTTCATATTTTATTTTGGTATTGCTTAAGGTATCTGAAATAATAATAATTGCAAGCTTAAAATTACAATCAAATACTTAAGTCATTCTGTAATTGCTTTCATTACTAAATTTAATTTTTCAATTTTTCAATACCCCACTTGGACGTGACATGTCATTGACATAATGTAGACAGTAAAGGATCAAACTTTCAAAACTAGACGCAGTTTCGACATTTTGTAGTTAAACTAACTTACGATGTAAACAAGCTTGTTTGTACTTAGAAGGTTCAAGGTGAAGGTGTAGATCATAAATTTTGCACTTAATTGTGCAGCTAATACATTTTGAACTTTAGAGTTGCAGATAATAATTTATTACGTTTTACGCTCAAGGGTGTAGATATTTTATTTTGCACGTCGTTTAGACATCACATTCAACTTGCCTTGACTTCCAATTTCACATTCAACATTGCTTTTCTTGAGCTCTAATTTGTAATTTAAAATAAATAAAAATAAATCAATCTTTATATCAAATCACTATCTACGTATTTATTTAAATTGAAAATAATATTCATATTGTTACCTATTCCAAACTCAACAGTTTATTAATTAGCTGCGGAAGCTCATAAATTGTGAAAATAAGCAGGAAACAATGGGCAACTAAAACAGTCAGTGGAGACAAAAATCCGAATGTCTGATAAATCCTCTGGCAGGGGATTCATAGGGGACCCCTGCTGTGCGGTGTTGTTTATTCAATTAATCACATTCAACTTTGGGTATGTTTTCACACTCACACTGCACACATTAATTCCAAATCACACAAATAACACAGTACAGTTGACAGTGGCACTTTAATAAAATATTAAAAAAACTAACTCTGGGAAGAAACTTAAAGAATTACTAGCACGTGTAGACGTGGCAGTACACAGTTTTCTATTGATTTGGTGTGTTTATACACATTTGAATAAATTGTTGCATGCAATACAATAATAAATTGTGATACAAATTGTAAAATAAACTAAAATACTTAAATCAGAGGATTTTATTTACTTCACTAGTTCGAGTTTGGACGATAAAAAGATGTGAAGTAAAGAAAAGTGTGGAATTTAAATCTTTGCGCGAGAAATACTCAGCTGACTAAAACCCAAGTTTGTAGTTGCGAATGTAGTTTAATGGATTTTTAGCATTTAATAATTTATTTTTTATTTTTATTAATTTATTTTTAATTTATTTACTAATAATCTAATAATGAAAATAATAAGTAAAATTTAGTTAGGTATTAGGTGAGGTGTTTTAGAGGCAGGGGTTGGGTGAGCCACAAATGAATTTCAGAACTTGACGTCTCTAGCTTCATTCAGCTCAGACAGAATGACAGAATGAAAGTCAAATGAGCGTTTACCAAAACATGTAAATAATACACACACTTTGCATTTTTCAAAAATATGGAATCAAACATTTTTCATATTTAAATACCCGCAAATGGAATATTTCATAATTATAAAAAAAAACATATATAAGCATATTCAGTTGTTAGGATTTGAGTTGGTTTGCTCATTAAAACGCCATGTGTTATCCATGACATCATGTATGGATGATCCCTCAGACCTAATACTATAAAAAATGAGTAAAACAGTAAAGTTGATGTATGCAATTTAAGCTGATAATTTTTTATAATTATGTCTTAATATCTTTAAGTAATTTTGTAAATGTCGAAGGTAAGCGTTTGTCTACTAGTAATACAAAAACATACTAAACAAATTGAGGTGTTAGGTAAACGACAGATAATAGTTATCTGTCACACCATTATATCGTAAAAGAAGAATCAAAATTAACTTTAATCATTATTTCTTACTGAAAAGAAAATACAATATTTCGTAAAACAAAAATATTAGAACCCTAAAACCATGTATGAATAAAATAATTTGCACTTCTTAAAAACATGTAAGCAGAGTATTTTGTACTTTTCAAAAAAATGCAAATGGAATATTTTGCAATTTTAAAAAACATGTGAAGGGTACACTTTGCACTTTTTAAAAACATGTAAAGGAAACATTTTGCACTTGGCGGTGATGCCCACGACACTCTACGAGCAAATGGTCGAAGGACTGAACCCAGCCCTATTTCGTCAAATGAACCATCAAGAACCGGTTTCGGTTCCAGTCAAAATCGCGCCAAAATTTGAAGAGGGAAAACTTCAGGAAAGACACGCGGTTGGGGAACCTAAAATTTACGTATGCGCTGATGCTGACTTAGAAGCTGCTTTGTCGTCGTGGCAATGAAAGTCTTCAAGAAACAAATTTCAAACACCCCAAACTTGAGCAGAATGCGAAGCCCAACATGAAAGCCAAATAAAAAAATTTTAATTTCTTACCCACAAGCAGAAAATGCTTGATGAAAAGAAGCACATGGTTGTCATTCAAGAATATCCTGGAGTCACACCATGGCAGAGATAGAAGTGTCTTTAGCAAGACTGGCGCGGGGATTTCAAAAATTGAATTTGCCTTAGTGCGCTCAATCAATCATCGACACGAAAACAACAATGATGAAGACACTTCATCACATAAAGGAAGAGTTTTCCCTCATTGCAATGATGAATTGGTCAAATCGGCTTAGAGGACAGCACAGCCAATGACATCTCAGGAAAGCTCATTTTGAGCTGGATTTTCGGTTGGCTAGTACTGTCAGTTAGTTCAAACTTCAAACTAAATAATAGCCTGATTTGTCATCGTTTAAAGCGTTGATTTTTATACATATAGGTTCAAGTACATCAAGCCTTACGATGCGCTTTTTTCTGCAGACCACAGCAATACTACTATTTTCTAATTAGTTTGTAGATCATCGACCTGTTGTGAGACAGTTTGTGCATGCAAAATAAGTGTTTTAATTAATAGTCACACGTGTGCAGTGACAAGAAAATTATTACCTACTAATTTAAATGCTTAAATATTGAATTAAGCACTATTAACTCTTACGTAGAAATTTAATCACGAAAATATAGCTTACTGCTTTCAAACCCGCTACCCAAGTAGAAATAAATACATTAATGAAATTTTGCGCATAACTAAGCCATTTAATTTTAAACGCAATCCAACACGTTTTGATTAATTGGAACATTTAATTTTAATAACATTGACAATGCAATAATTGAATATCCGTTTGCAATTTAAAATCTATTTAATATCGTTTATCTAGGTATAATATGATGTAATTAACAGGATATGAAACTATCAATAACACATTTAAATGCGACTGTTCAAGACATAATCTTCATTTTTAAATTCAAAATCATTTCTAAATTTTGCATTTGCCTTTTTCCATGCTGTGATTAGCGCTGGTTCTTCTTTTCTACCTTTTTTGTAAAATTAGCATAGATTATATTTGTTTTTAAAGTCAAGTAAATATTTGTGTATAAAATCTTATAAAATTTCCGATACCTTAATTTGCATATTTTATGCAAATAATTTTTATGATCCCTTCATTTTACGTAATTATTGGTTCTAAATTAACAGCTTTTATTGCAGTAACGACCACGTGCAAATATTTGCCAATGTTGCCACTCTACTTTTTAGTCCTGCTTTTGCTTGGAAGTAGTGAACCGTAGCCAGATGCAGAAGACGATAACGGTATGTTGCAGTAGCAAATAATGTGGCCATGTTATTTTTGACACTAAAAAATTAAAAATTTTTATTTTTATTTAATTTATTAGCTGTATCACAATGTATTATCATTTTACAGAATATTATCAAAATTGTGATGAGGGATACGTAGGACCAAATTGCCTAATTCCCACAGCGACGTGTCAGCAGAACAAACGATGCTTTAATAGGGAAACATGCGTCACTGGAGATTACAACTACAGTTGCATCTGCAAAGAAGGATTTACTAATCTCGGTTGCTCATGTAATGTAAATTTAATTTTATTTAAATTACAATGGTTAACAGATTGACTTACGATTAGTGTGACAGCGCCCTTGTTCCACTATTACTGCACACTGCACAGGGCAGAACGAAGGAATTAATTTTAGGCAATTTGTTTCCATACAAAAACCACCATTTTAATCTTATTGAAGGTTTTTTTTTGTAAAGCAAAATGTTGTATTTACATGTTTTAGAAATGTGCAAAATGTTTAATTTAAATGATTCTGAAAAATGCAAAAATAGTCAATTTACATGTTTTAAAAAAAGTAGAAAATGTTTTATTTCCATGTTTTTGAAATGTGTAAAACAATTTATTTGCATGTTTTTGAAAAGTTTAAAATGTTCCATTTACACGTTTTTTTTTAAATTCAGGCAGCGAGGGCTAACCTTTCCTGGCCGCATTATTCGGCCCTGCTACTGCATTTTAAAATTTCCTAAATAATATTTTCACACAATGTAATTATTACATTGTCTGAAAATATTATTTGCATATTTCAGCGGATAATATATGTCGATATTCAGCAGCATGTGATTTACTGATCGTGAGTGACCTTCAAACTTGTACTACATGTCAAAATGATGTGAGGGAAGATTGAGAGGACATCACAAAGTTCAAATATACAAGCGAAACATTTTTAATTGTAGCAGCAGAAAACGAAGACATACGGCTTATTTCATTGGATGGAAAAGTAACTTCTAGTTATTTTTGTTACAAACGCGTTATTATAATATTACTAACCAAAACTTGACACTTTTATTCAATAATTGCAGACAATCCGAAAAATAGCAATACTTAATGACTACAAGGTTGTTTCAATGGCCTACAGCTATGAAACGAACACATTATTTTGGACTACTCAAAATGAACAAAGAATCAACGCAGACCGAATTAATGAAGAAGGAATTGGTGGAAACATGTTTCAGAATGACAACAATCAGGTACAAATCAGTGAATTGGCTGTCAATTGGATTTATAATCATCTCTACTACGTGGCAGGAAGGCAACTTCTGATGTCTAATTTTGACGGAACATTAAAGAAAGTTCTTTTTAACGATTTTGATGGAACAGAACTTTCTCTGGATTCATTTAGCATGTAATTTATAATTTTTCAAAATTCTTAACGCTTAACTAAATTGATTCATATTTCGCTACTAAACTGATTGACCTTTTTATTTTTATTTTTAAAAGACGTGTGTTTGGGACACTACCAGATGGACAACGTGTCGAAGCAGATCTTGATTGGAAAAGTATACATGATTTTATTAGCCGTACTAAAACTGACGCTCTGTTAGGTTTAGTTCCAGACTTTGCAGAATATCAGTCAAGTGACGCCACTATTGGACAACCATTTGACAAGTACATCTATACTGTGCAAGTACAAAATCACAAACAACAATCTATATAATAATTAAGTGTGATGACAAAGAGACAACACCAATTTACAAATGTGTAAGTTAATTTAATTCGCAACTTAATTATTTATCTAAGTTACCACGTAATACATTATAACATGACTTATTACATCCTACATCTATGGAACTTGTAATTAATATTACAACTGAATGTGTTATTTTGTAGGAATTTAAAAACACATTTTAAGTACACATTTTATGATATTTAAAGCCGCTCAGCAGCCTGCAGGGACAAAACGTTGCTTGAACCAGGAGAAACAAAATGCTCTAATAATATTTGCATTCCTATTCCAACCCCAGACCACGGCTCTTTTTTTACAATTTGTGCTAGATTAGATTAATCTCCTGCTGAAAAATGTAAAGCGAACATTTTGTGCTCTTCAAAAACATTCAGAAACAGTATTTACAACTTTTCAAAAACATTATTATTAAGTGATAAGTGAAAAATTTTACACTTTTTAAAAAATTTGTAAATATAAAATTTTTGGCATTTCATGCAACCAAGTGAATACAAAATTTTTCAATTTCAAATAAATAGAATTAAAACATTTTGCACCTTTACGAAAACATGGAATTAGAACATTTTGCACCTTTCAAAAAATATGGAATTAGAAATTTTTGCACTTTTTCAAAAACATGGAATTAAAAAATTTTGCATCTTTTCAAAAACATGAAATTAAGACATTTTGCATCTTTTCAAAACCATAAAATAAATACATTTTGCACCTTTTCAAAATCATGTAAATAAAACATTTTGCAACTTTTCAAAAATATCAAATTACAACATTTTGCATTTTTTAAAACCATGTAAAAAGAATACTGTGCACTGTTCAAAAATATGTAAATAAAAATTTTGGCACTTTTACAAAATCAACAGATTTTGTAGCCGTAAGCTCTAAAAATGTTTGATTTTGCATTTCTGCTGTCAAATAAGTATATCTGTACGTTTAATGTTTAATTATAGTTGGAGAGCCTTCGCACAAATTTCTATTGAAGTTCACTAAAGAATTCCCAAAGTTGTTGGGCAGTAGGCCGGTCGGTCTGGGAGAAGTTTAAACATTTGGACACAATTGACCTAATCGAATTTGGTGAGTCAGCCATCTTCTCCTTCACCATTGCGTCCTCGTTGCTTATTTTATCTTTCAAAAATGTCCTGACGGTTGTCGTCGTACAAGTGTTTTGTAGTGAAAAGCTCATAAAACACTGCTCCAAGTGCCCAGATGTCCGAAGCAAAATTTTGTCTGCGATACTTTCCTGTGAGAATCATCCTCTGGCGGAAGATAGTTCAAAGTTCCATACAAATCGTTCGTGTATTGAGTTGCACGTTTTTTTAAATCCATACTTCCATTTCTTCCCAGAAATGTACTTAAATGAAAGTTACTCACGTAGAGATGTTCATACTTTTGATCCACCTGATTTCAAAAATATCAATTATTAATAGTTATTTACCAAAAATATGTATGCAATGTGATATAATATACCGCTGCAGACAACGCAATATCGTCTGTGCAGAACCAAATTGGTCCATATGCAATTTCAGTTACAATCAAAATGAGCAATGTCACAGAAACAAAATAAAAAACACGCATAAAATGTTAATTAGGAGATTTTGAAATACTGAAAATGTTCTATTTTCATATTTTTCAACAACGTTAAATCATCTTTTTACTTTTTTTTAAGTGCAAAATGAGCTAATTCCACGTTTTTTAAAAGGTGCAAAAGAATGATTTCAGACAGAAGACATAAAATACATAAAATACGTATACCTTATATGTTTTAATAATAATAGCAATTGTTAAAGTAGTTTATAAATAATTTTACGCATATTCTTTAGTCACACTACGATAATTCTAAGATTTAACTATACATAAGTAAGCTTAGTCGTAAACCAATAAACCCACGTATACTGTATATTCATTGATTATTGAAATTACACACTCAATAAGGTTATTAACTAAATAGATATAAAATTAAAGAATGTAACCCCATTACTCTGTGAGTCGAGAGGTAATATATTCTTAAAAATGTGGTTACAGAATTATTGATTACAGAGAATACTTTTGACAAATAAAATATTCGTTGTTTGTGATCTCCCATAAATTTTGTGCAACTAAAAAATCCCGCTTACATAACAAATACAATAGCTTTTTAAGGGAAGTAACAAGTTTAGCTACGTCCTAATTTTAGCATTATTTATAGTATTGTATAGTTAAACTAGATAATTTAAATATTTTTATGTTTAGAACCAGTAGTTATAAAAAATACAATAACGTACATGTCATGGTGAAAATACAAAAACACAATTGCAGTTACTAAACAGGGTAAATTTAGTTATAACAAGTAAATACCGTGGTGGTCAAAACGCTCACTAACATTTAGCAACTCCTAATACAACTGGACCAACTTTTTGAGCAATCAAAAAGCAAGGTGAGATAAAACGGGTGTTTCCTATGTTTACAAGGCATATACATACATACTTGCATCTGAAAATAGAAAGGTACGGTTGCAATCCAAAATAAATAAAAAGTTAATATCTCGTTAATTGGGAAAGCTAACAATATACAAATAATATTGTATGGATCAAGCCAGAGTGTGCTTGTCAAGTAGCAAGTCACAAATATGATTTTTCGCTGTATAGGATTAGGATACCTGATATTGTCGTTTCCTACCTAATGTAAACAAAGTGCCAACATTCTTAAGTAACAATTGCAGACCAATAAAGAGTTGGTCTTTGCTGGATACTTATGATACTTTAAAAGTTAACTACAGGTTGCTAAAGATAACAAAATAAAGAAAAAAAGAAATGAAGGTGTACTTAAGTAGAACTTTACAATGTATATAGCATTGTTTCAGGACTAGGATTTGTCTGAAGAATCAAGATGTATAGTCATGTGAATGATAGAGTTCGAACAGCTAAAAACTGAATCACGATGTAGGCAGGTATCAATGCGTCACCTGGCTGTAAATTCAGGTGAAATCAATGGCTTTTCCAAATGTGCTGATATGTATAAAAGAACAGTATATGTTTAAAATCACTTGAGATTCGTGGAAACTGAGTGGATATAAAATTTGAGGCTGTCTTCTTTTACAGTTCTTAGCTGCGAAGAAACTTCTCAGCCACTTTACTCGCACTCTGTAATGTGCTTCATACTCTTTCTTCTCACCTACTGTGAACACTGTCATTTATATAAAAAGTTTCGACATCTTATAAGGTATAGGATTTTAATTCGATTGTAAACTTATTCGGCTGTGCTTCTAACAAGTTCTTGAGTTGAAGTGTACTCTTTTGGTCTCTTTAGAAAATGTAATTTTAGTGTTGCAAAATATCAAACGTACAAAAAATTTTTATAAGCAAACAAAAATTTAAAGAACCTAAAAAATAAAAAATTTATTATTGAAGTCGTCTCTTATCTTGAAAAAATGTTTGTAAAAAAAATATTCGAAACATTTGATAGCGGTCTATATAACGCAAAAGCTTTAAGTATTATAATTGCAGTGCTCAACTGCAGTTAATTTGACAAATCAAGAAATCATGGTCTTTTGAGTTCAACGTATTCTAATTATAATTAGTCGTATTTGGATGATTTCTAACTAACTCACCTTTTTTTGAGGTGTTCAACTCAAACTCTGCTATAAGTGTATTTTAGCTAGTCCATCAATATAAGTTTAAAATAATCATCTCCTGGTTAGTAAAGAGATTTAAAGTGAATTTCTTTTATATAAAGACAGCTATTATAGTATTTGATCACTCAGACCATAGCTTTAAGTTGTCTGCATTATTACGGATCTCATAATGGTGTTAAATGACGTTTTTGTTATTTTATGTGTTTTATGTTCACAGTTTTCTTTGAGTAGTCGGCAATTATAAGTAAAGTAGGGTACAATAAACACTATTGCCTGTGTTATTTTATCCTTTCGGAAATAGCTTTACGTTATTAACGATCTCATTACAGTGTTTTATGAAACGCGAGTCAAAATTATGGGCATGATATAGGTTGTGGTTGGGATGAAATACCAATCCACTGCCACTCACACTCACTAGTCAGCAATTCAATGCAGCTCTCGTTTGCTGCTGTATGTCGCATGCTGGCTAATGTCAATGGCAACTACTCGACTCTCTTCTAATACATAGGAGAAGTGGCCAAGCTCTCCCAATAACTTCCACCTAGTTGAGTTCGACGAAGCTTCACGCCACTATAGAGTTCTACAAAGCTCTTGACGTACCCATACTATTGACTACGCCTCACCAAAACTGGCAAATGTGATTTGATTTTGTGTGTTGGGAACACACACAATACAATAGCGTTTTTAGGGAAGTAACAAGTTTAGCTACGTCATAATTTCAGCTATATTTGTAGTATTCTATAGTTATACTAGATAACTAAAATATTATTATGTATAGTATCAGTAGGTATTGAAAATACGATAAAGTACATGTCATGGTTAAAATAAGAAAACACAGTTACAGTTACTGAACAGAGTATATTGAGGTTTAATAAGTCAATACAGTGGTATTCAAAAAGCTCGTTAACTTTGAGGAACTCATAATACAACTGGACCCAATTATTGAGCAATAAAAAAGCAAAGTGAGATGAAACGGTTGTATCTTATGTTTACATGGCATATACATACTTGCATCTGAAAATAGAAAGGTACGGCTGCAATCCAAAATGAATAAAGAGTAAATATCTCGTCAATTTTGAAAGCTCTTAATATACGAATAATATAGTATCGATCAAGCCAGGGTGTTCTTGTCTGGTAGCAAGTCACAACTATGATTTTTTGCTGTGTCGTATTTACATACCTATTTATTTCAATAAACAAGCCACTAAAACTATACAAAAGATATCAGGAATCGAACCCAATTATTTAGATTGCCGATCAGAAACGAAACTTACTGAACTAAACTGTCTTATATTTCTAGGACAACTTTAGCAACTTGTGATTTTAAAAGCCATTAATGGTGGCGTGAGTTAATTTTGCAAAGATAAGGCCCAAGAAGGGAGTTAAAAATAAAAAAAGAATAAAGAGTAAATATTTGGTCAATTTTGAAAGCTTATAATGAATGAATAATACAGTATAGATCAAGCTAGGATGTGCTAGGCTAATAACATGTTACAACTGTAATTTCAAGTTGTATAGCATAAACATAGCTATTAATTTTTTTAAAAAGTTTGATTTATACACGTTTGCTGCCTGTTTACAGTACATTTTAAACTTTTTACATAAAGCGCACATAAACATCATACGAAATGGAATGCTGCGAAGCGTTCCCAAATGATCATCAAATTTGTTCCATTTTCTGACATAAACATTTCTTTCTACTAATATTAAACATTATGCATATTGTGAATTTCTATATCGAAGTTCCACTGGAACAGCCAGATTTATCTACAACAACCCAATACCCGCACCTTCTTTCATATTACTCACCTATGCTGAACATAATTCAAGGCGGTAACCAAATTAATAGATCTTAGGTGATCTTAGGTTATTCTTGAGGGTGGGGTTTTGTAGTATATATCTGTGTAGAACAGGAACTGCTGTCAGTGGGGACAGGATTTACTGGTATCCACTTAAAAATAACGACATAAATTATAAGGAGTATATTATTAACACCAAACGTGTTAATTAGGCAACTACATTACTGTTATATATAGCAACAGGATTAGTAGCATACTTAATCCAACAGTTTTTACTGTAAATCACTAACCATAATCCTGTTAACCGCGGTTAACAGGATTCACTGTGGATGTCGGAGTAACAAGAAAGCAGTTAGAAATTAACAGTAAAGTAGTCAATTCACTCCTATTTTTCTAAGCGTTTATAGCTTACTAGCTTACTTACTGTATCAGTCTGGCATTTTGAGTCATTTTTGACCCGGTGACGGTCAAATTTGAACGACCGGAATTTTTGCAGAACAGTCATTTTTGATTATAAGACGATCAAAAATGAACGTTTACCGTTCAATGTTGATTGTTTAGTGACTTCCCATAACAACTGCATGCAGATGCTTCAGCATTCAAATTTGATTTTTCCCCTCATTATCGCTTAGTAGGACAGTTCTGACGGGGTAGTTGTTGAATGTGCTAAATTTTATGCTCTTTCTTCTCAGAAAGTTGTTTTACTTGTTAAGTTTGAAATTTAAAAATGTGTGACGTTCATTTAATTTGAGCGGTTCAAATTAAATGAACGTGACACATTTTTAAATTTCTCTGCAGGCGATTTAATTTGACCGTTACCCACTCAAAATTGATTCAAAGTGCCAGAATGTCTAAAGGAAAAAATAATAATTATACATAACTTTATCTTTAACCACAACACTGCTTAAGCAAACGGATGTTCTCGGCTGTGTAGCTGAAGTTGTTGATAAGAGAGTTCAGACGACCAGGAACAGTTTTAAGCTTGCTGTTTTACATAATTCATATCAATACAGAGCAGTTCTATAGTTTGGAGCTCGCTACCTAAGTACTTATATTCACAAAGAGAAAAATTTAAATTTCCAATTTGAGCTTGGAAAATGGGTAATATAGAATCGTGGCAATATTTATTTATAATCATATTATGTATTTACTGTGTGGTTCTTACGTTAGTTACATGTATTACAATCAATTGCTATGTCTTTTATCGAAATCCAGTGTAATTTCGATGTGTGATTATGACAATATAGCAATTACTTAACTTAAATATCTAAATACAAACGCAAACCTAACTCTTTAGTTAAATAAAAAGTTTTAATAGTTTAAATTATTACACATTCTAACAGAGCTAAAAACTATATATTTCTATAAACTTTACTTTGAAACATAATAAAAAACGTTTGGTAATTGTAATATTATTTAAATATTTTTAAATCTAAGCCGAAGTTATACAAACAATATTATTTAATAAAATAGAATTTATCCTTTGGTTTACATGGTTAAACATTCAATTTATATATCTATAGATCTCTATGTATCCCTCAATCTAACTTTTTAATTAAATAAGACGCTTTAATGGTTATACCTGTAAATATTCGGTTGTCTAAGCTGGGATCGCTTATCGACTTATCGAAATATTTAAAGTAGTTACATATTAGTTAATCCACCTCTTCTCAAATTGTAAGACAGAGACAGACTGACAAAAGGAATCAAGTCTTTGGGGTATAGTGAGAATTTCTATACATAGGTAAGTACCGTATTTCCTGTGATAGTACGCCCCGCGTACTATTCAAACTCGAGCTTCGACCCCCCGCGTACAATTAGAGACCCGCGCATTAATAGA
>JAQFZE010000729.1:0-22891 GCA_034695245.1 Dicyrtomina saundersi | reverse complement strand
TATGTTATTTACGTGTTTTTGAAAAGTCCAAAATGTTCTATTTACATGTTTTTAAAAAGTGTACAATTTTCTATTTATATGTTTAAAAAAGACGTAAAATGCTCAATTTACATATTTGTGAAAATTGCTTAATGTTCTATATATTTAAATGCTTACAAGACATATTTGAATATTTTTGTAGATAGTGTATATTGTTTATAGCTACAAATGGATATGGGTCATTTTGGTTCTTCACAGACGATATGTACTGACACGCTATATATTATAGAGCGTACCAATTTAATAGAAACTAATTAACTAAAATGAGAATTGTCAATATATGAAATGTTTATTTAATATAGACCCACACATATGAAACAGAAAGGACCTCTTTGAATTTTGAATACCTAACAACAATAACCTACATACAACTTAAGTAATTGATTAGATTAGTTTTTAATTGAATGAAAATGAAAGCAAACTTGTGGACTTAAATTAAATTAGTGGGGTAGCATATAGTAGCATAGTTTAAGTCAAAGTAATGGTATATAGGAAAGTCCTGGAAAGTGGTCTGGGAATTGTGGGGAATTATTAGGAAGTGGAAAACATTTTGTGTCTTTTGAAGTGGTCCAAATTGGATTTCTATGAAACTTAAATTTGCAAGGACAAAATTAAAGACAACATAAAACACCACAACTTTTACTACTAGTTAGTTTCTTATATAACTTATATATGGGTATTTACATTAATTATTTACATTAATTATTTTGGTGCTGACATTAATACGGGAAAAGCTACATCCTGGAGTCTGGGGCATTGACTGACTGGAAACTGGAAGCAGGGGAAACTGAAAGGAAGAGAACTGGCGGAACGGAAAATAAATTAGGTATAAATTTTATTGATCTCAAGATTTCGATTCGAAGAAAATGGTATCTACATTAAGTTAGGTAATTAGATGGAAATTCGACCATGATGGAGATTTCTTTCTTACCCATCGGCTTGAGCTTTTGGCTTTTTGGCTTGGCTTTGACTTAGTGAGAAAACGAGAAAAGTAGAAAACTAAAAAAAGGCTCGAAATTTGATTGGGGCGTGGCTTGGAGGGTGACAGCCAATGGCGTCAAGTTCTTGTAAATAATTTGTGGGAGCAGGAAAATTTGAAATTGGACGGTGGACTGGCGACGGACAGTGCTTTTCCGTTTTCCCATTCCCATCGCATCTCCCACTTTTCCTTCCTTTCATCTTTTCCCCTGACTGTCTATTACATCTCTATTCATGAAGAATGAGGATGAGGACGGACGACGAGAGAGATGAGATTCTCCGCACGAAAGAAACCACTTAGACTGAAAACAGTGGATCTCTGGATCTAAAACCAGTTGACACTACGCACTGGACTACCACCGCCACTGCGAATTCCATATACATACATACTCCTATTACTATTATTACTAGAAAATTACTATTACTATACTACACTACCAGTGCCAGAGAGAGAAAACGAGAAGAGATCCTGCCTGCAACAAACCCGGACCAACTCCACCACCACCACCACTTTTAAAAAAAACTTATATATATTTCCTCCCAGCTCCAGTTTCCAGTTTCCGCTATATTCTCTCGTCTCCAGTCAGTAGTACAATCTGCAGGATTCAATCACTTTCAAAAAAAAACTTTGTCTACTCATTCTTTCTTCGTCATTCGTACTTTTTGTGTTGTTCCTCATTATTATCCTGCCTGTACTAATAAATATCCCAAATTGCTAATACCACCCGACCAAATTGCGTCCTGGACCTGGCTGGATTCTGGATGCCCGTAATTTTACTTAAGTAGGTTTCGTTCCAATTAATTATTTAAATATAGCTCTATTTTATTTAATCAGCCCAAGATTCACCAGACACCAGAACCAGCAGACACCGCTACATCAATATTAATTAACTATATGTTATATTAACTAATTGTATTGATTGTAATTCATAATTATTGTCAGTCATAAGTTGGTTTTGGTTTTGCGTGTCTGAATTTCTCTCTGCATGCAATGTACTTGAATTTTTCCCCACTTTTCACCTGTCTTTGTATATTTTAAAATTACGTCTTGTTTGGCTTGGCTCAGACTTTTTTCCTCAATCTCAAATATTGTTATGAGTAGTGTATTCTTAATTCGTAGTTTCTGACAATCCTTTTATTAATAGTTTCAGTCATATATGTACCTTCGACCTTATTGCTTCCCTTCCGACGGACCAACCATCATCAATTTATTGTTGAGATTGCCTCGAGTCTCGAGAGGCTAAGCCAAAGTGAACCATGACCGACCGGTTTTCGGTTTCAATCAAAAGTTTTTTCAAATCATGTACTACTTCTCTCGTTTTCATTTAAATTCAACGCTGGCTGCTAATAAACAACTGTAGTGAATGGTCGGTTCGGCGAGTTATATTCTTCGACCGGTCAGGGGTACCTTCAAACTTTGATTAGTAAAAAATTAAACAACCATCATTATCAACCTATGTGTGAAGCTACTTACCACCGAGCAACAAGGACGTAATTAAGGCATTTTCTACTAGAAATTAAACCCGCACTTCTTGTCATTATCTATATTGTCTTGCAATAAGTGCTCCAATCCTATTCTTTCGATTTCCAAAGAACAACGAAACGAAGACGGGTGGGAATGGAATCTTTCAAAATTGATATTTTTGACATTTTATAGTTGTAATTGGTGAATTCCATTGCAATTTTAATTTTGTCTGCCATCTGTAATTATTTTAATTAGAGTTCTCTTCGGGAGTGTTCCGTGTGTTGTGGTGTACAGCCTGGTGACTTGCTGGTTGCTGGTGTTGGGTGTTGGTGTGTCACAGTTGAAATATAGTTGACGTTATTTTTGTTTCAATTTCTGAATTCTCAATAGAGGCAAATGAGCCACCGCTGGCTGGCTGGAACTGGAACTGGAGAGTGTTGTTGGAAGATGAGGGAAATAAAATGTGAACAATGCGGGTATTTCGGCTCATCGAATCATAATTAGTTTTTGGGTGGAAAGGAAGATCCGGAGAAATCTTGTTGAGCAGAAGAGCTTCAAAAGTTTGTCTCGAGGGAAGACATGGCAATGGGCGGGAGTGGAAGTGGAGCGACTGTGAGTGGGGAGCCTGGCCCTGTGTCACCTTGCGGGAACGTTGGAGCTGGAGCAAATCATGTTCACGGTGGGGGAGGTGGTGGTGGACAGTGTCATGGTCGTGGGGAGGGGGGAGGGATTGTTGGAGGAGGCGGTGGTGGTGGTTCAAATAATTGGTGGGATGAATGGTGCGAGGAGACGGCTGCTGGAGCAGTGAAAGACCTTGTCATCAAAATCAGGGCCAAATGGAATTGTCACTGTGACGAGTGTGATGCATTGGACGGAGAGTCCGCCGGCCCCTCCGGCGTCCCCACCGACCTCGTCCATCGATTCGTTCAAGTATTGACACATCATCTAGAGACTGAGATCCTCGGCGGCTCAGGCCAAGGCCATCTTGTCAATGGTCATGGTCATCATGAGGACAACCTTACTTCCCCCACATCCCCCGGACCCAACTCTCACAATCGTCACACGCACTCCTCTGGTCCGGGTCCGGGTCACGGCCATAAATCCTGTCCACTGAGACAGTCGTCCAGGGGTGACTCTGAAGATAATAATATGAACATGTCCGATCCAGAAGGGAATCATCAGAATGGGCCTGGAGCCGCGCATATCCAACAGATTCAACTTCCCCGAAAGCCGTTCTACAGAAGGTCCGTCAATATTCTTAGTTCTATTCAATCCGTTTATTTTAATTATTTCATATCCAAAAATACTACGTCCAGCAATTTTAAGGAACACTCAACATCCGCAGTCAGGGCCGGATAATGCGGCCAGCGCGCAGGCCTTGAATTTTCAAAAAACATGTAACATGCGGTTTTCAAAAATATGTAAAAAAGAATATTTTGACTTTTCAAAAACATGCAAATAAAATTTTTTGTACATTTCAAAAACATGTAAATAGAACATTTTTCACTTTTGTAAAACATGTAAATACAACATTTTGCGTAAGAAAACCATCAATAAAATCAAAATGGTGGTTTTTGTATGGAAACAAATTGCTGCCTAAAAGCAATTCCTTCGTCCGGCCCTTCCCGCAGTGTCCGCGACCATAACAGTGGACTTGACTTTAAATATCTTTCTAAGCACTTTTACGCAAATAATGTGAAATATATGTAAATTGGTCTTTATTTTTGTCTTTGCTTCCATATATGTCTAGGCTGTCGTTTAAAGGATTTAAGAAAGGTCGTTTCTTCCACAAGCAGCTCCAGGATCAAACAGACTTGACTGGAACAGGCGTGGAAGGCTTTGGAGGAGGGACTCCCGTGTCCCGAAAACCCGAGAAAAGTGGAAAAGGCGGGAAATTAGCGAAAATAATTGTCGAGTGTCTCAAGGAGGGTATCGTTCACTATTTGAGTGCAGAGAATTTGGATGGGACTCAAAAATGGGAAAAATGTCGTTTGGTTCTTGTCAAAACTGTTGGGGGGTTTATGCTCGAATTCTATTCTCCTCCCAAGGTACACATTCAACATTCAGCATTTCCACATCGAATACAACAATGCCTTATTTTATAAGGTATTTTTTAAAGTTATTTTTTTTATGTGGGTACCTAGGTGACAAAGCCGAAATCCGGAGTATTTTGTTTTTTAATAACGGAAGCACGGGAGACGACTGCACTGGAGATGCCGGACAGGGAAAATACTTTTGTTCTCAAGGCTGACAATAATATGGAGTATGTGATTGAGGCGTCGGATGGTGGCGACATGAAATCCTGGTTGTCCATCATTCGCTACTCCATGAAAGCCCCGACGGACACGTCTCAGAGCTCTTTGGGTGAGACAAGCAATCTGCTCGCCAACTATGAGGATGACATGAGTCAGTCCATGTCCAACACAATGTCCAGACACACGAGTGGGATTGTCAACCTTGGGATGACTGGGGGTGGTGGTGGTGGTGGGAACAACAATGTGGGGGTTCATGCTCCACAACTCCCTCCCCGTCTCCTCCAGTCCCGCCTCTCTGAGAATCCACTTCATTCCATGAGCACAACTAGTTTAGAAGGTCAAAGTCAGGGTCAGGGGAATGTACAGCAAGGACAACAACAGCAGCAGCAGCAGCAGCATGGACATGGTCATGGAAATAATAGTAGTAGTAATAGTAATGGGAATAATGGGAACGGGATGGATGGGATGAGATCAAGTGTGGGGAGTCCTCCACCACCCACCTCCCCTCCCGCCCCCGTCCCACTCTCCTCCATGTCATCCGCGGGGGGTGGCTCCATGCTCAGTAGTAATCACAACAATCATAGCCACAATCACAACCACACTTCGGATACTTCACCCCGTGACATCTACTCCACTCTCCAGGAGTACCCTTGGTTTCATGGAACACTCTCCAGGTCAGAGGCAGCTCGTCTCGTTCTCCAGGAAGAACTGGAAGGTCATGGGAATTTCCTCGTGCGTCAGAGTGAAACTCGACTCGGAGAATTTGTGCTCACTTTTAACTTCCAAGGGAAAGCCAAGGTTGGTCCATTTCCATTTAAGTTTTACCTCTAATATAAAACAACCATCAGTTTTAATTTTCTCCAGTCATTTACCTTTCAAAGTGAAGTACGTATCGTCTGTGAAGAATCAAAATGACCCATATCCAGTTCTAGCCAACAACAATATCCACTATCTACAAAAATAATGAAATATCTGTATACTTTCAAAACATGCAAATAAAACATTTTGCACTTTTCAGAACATGTAAATAAAACATTGCGCTTTTCAAAAACATGCAAATAAAACATTTTGCACTTTTCAGAACATGTAAATAAAACATTACGCCTTTCAAAAACATGTAAATAGAACATTTTACACTTTACAAAAACATGCAAATAAAACATTTTGCACTTTTCAAAAACAAGCAAATAGAACATTTTACGCTTCTCAAAAACTCTTAAATTAACATTTTACGCATCTTCCTCATTTCGTATTTTTTATGACATAGCTCAATTTGATTCTAGCTTAAAATGGATATGGGTCATTTTGGTTCTTCACAGGCGGTATTTGTTATATTTCTCTTCCTTATTTT
Source organism: Dicyrtomina saundersi (assembly GCA_034695245.1). Classification (NCBI taxonomy): domain Eukaryota; kingdom Metazoa; phylum Arthropoda; class Collembola; order Symphypleona; family Dicyrtomidae; genus Dicyrtomina; species Dicyrtomina saundersi. Next base: position 16,803 of record JAQFZE010000729.1, on the reverse strand, counting down.
GCTTTGCTTTGATTTTTTTTCAGCATTTACGAATGACATTGAGTCCAGAAGGTCAGTGCCGTGTCCAGCATTTGTGGTTCCAGTCAGTATTTGATATGCTCGAGCATTTTAGACTTCAACCTATCCCCCTGGAGTCCGGTGGAACTTCGGATGTGAAACTCACAGAATTTGTCGTCGCACTCCCATCCCTTCGCGGACTCACACAACTTCAAACTAACAATGATCGATCTCGTCCACCCTTACTACCTGAAATACAAATGGTACGTACTCCTCTTACGCGCTCCTTACTTTAAATTCACACAATTTTATTTTCAACCGTCTGTCTTACTGTATATCGTACAATTTTTATACCTGAAAGTTCCTCTTTTTTCTTGAAGGGCAAGGGAAATTTTGAAAACTATTTCTTAAATACATTTGTTTGTCTAAATTTAATTTTAGGTCGTGACACACAACGGTTCGGTGCGCACAAGAACAGAATCGATGGAGCGACTGCAGCGGGATGGAGGGACTGTGGCTGGGAGTCGTGCCATTGAGAACACATACAGTTTTGTCTGATCTTCATAATATTATTTTATGAATTTTGTGTGTGTGTGTCTGTCTTTTTAATTTTAATCCGAGTCCGTTCATTATTTTAAAACTGAACCATTGTTCAGCGCTATATACGAATTTTTCCGCGAAATGTTCAATAGGAATAAATTTAAAGAATCTAAAAGTAGAGTAAATAATTTTACTTTTGAGAATATTATTTAAAAATCTCTCTTCCCAAACCTTTTTCGTTTTGTCAAACTTTTGTTCTCTTTCCTTTGTCCATTGTCCACATATAGCTCTCAAATGTTTTAAATCTTAATCGTAATTACTCAACAGCTCTCAATATTTGATAAGTAATTTATTTATTAATTAATTAGCAATTTATGATTGATTACCTATTGCTATTATTTTTGTTTAAGGCAACTACATACTACGTACACGTACCGCTACACACGAACGACGAATACTGAATCTGAAATGCAACACGATCAATATCGAGAATACAATCAGTATCATCAATATTATTACTCTGTATAATGCTATTTATATGAATAATTATACATTACTATATATTTTATTTTATTTATCACAAAAGTTACGATTATGATCGACGATACAGTCATCAGCTCGTGTCAACTTTGGCTTCTTAAAGGCTCCTTTTTTTTAAATCTCAGTTTAGGAAATTCAGAAATTTTTCTAAAGTCTGAATCTCACATCTCTTCAGAACAAAAGAAGGAAAGAGGAAGAAATATAAAATATTCTAATAAAAGTAGTAAATATTTTAGTTAGAAATTATATTTTCAAATCCAATTTTCGTTAAAAAGCTGTATTAATTGCATTATGGATATTTTGTCAATTTAATTTGATTAATTTCTAAAACATTAATTTTTAATTTGTTCCCTGATTATGGAATATTCGCTCGATTTTAAATCCAAACCCGAATGGAATCTCTCTCTCTATCTCTAAAATTACTAAATTACGTTACATAACACACGAAATATTATTTAAACTGAAACTGAGTGTGCACGACGACGGCGAACGACGACACATATTATATGTATTAAATAGTACGAATAAATAATATATATATGAAATTGTGGATAAAAAAAAATATATATATATTACCTATATAAAATAAATTATGTATACTACAAAAAAACTATATTAATTATATAGAAACGTAAGTTTAAGTAGGATGATGATGAATGAACGTGAACGTATAGAATCTTGTGGAACTATTTATGCTGTGTGTGTATTAATAAGGGTATAGCCTTGCGGCAGTCTGTCTCTCCAACAAAAATCAAAAATGTCGACAATTTCCATTCAAAATTGACATATTATATTATGGAATTGAAATTATGATGGTGATGTGAAAACCTTACAAACAAACAAAACAAAAAACTAGAAAGAAAGAAAGACTAGAAAAATTTATGTATTATTATTAAGTTGTCTCGAAAAAAAATAAACCTGTCAAACATGGGGCCTATTTACAGTAGTAGTAGTAGTAGTATGATTCTTCGTAAAAAAGTAAATTCATTATTGTAATAAGGCGCCATGCATGATGCTGTCTAGAAAAGTGAAACTGTAGAATGTAGAACTCTATATACTGTATTTGTATTATGTTTAGCAACAACAACAAACAAATTAATAATATACCTAAAAAAACTAAATATGATAGTGATGATGATAATGGTATTTATTTATAAAATAAAAAAAATGGAAATGAACGAAACACAAAAAAAAAATGATGAATATCGTGTGTGAAGAACCAAAATTACCCATATCCAATTTCAGCTACAATTAAAATGAGCTCCTTAATCAAAATCACCAATTTAATTGGATGCGTAAAATGTTAATTGTGAGTTTTTTAAAAGTGCAATATCTTGTATTTAGACGTTTTTGAAAAGTGTCAAATGTTCTATTTACATGTTTTCTGAAACGTGTAAAATGTTCTATTCACATGTTTTCTGAAAAGTTTAAAATGTTCTATTTACATGTTTTTTGAAAAGCGTAAAATGTTCTATTTACATGTTTTCTAGACATGTTTCAATATTTTTGTAGGTACTTAATATTGTTTTTAGCTACAAATGGATATGGGTGATTTTGGTTCTTCACATACGACATGTCGTATTACCTAATAAAACACATTACACATTATGGTGATGTGTAAGTAATAAATTACTTAAAAAGTAATTAATTAGCAAGAGCGTTAATTAGTAGGATTGTTGTTACTGGATGGAAAATAAAATTATTATAATGAAAATGAAATTATATAAAAAAAAATCAATCTATCTATTGACATAATATTAAAAGTATAATAAATTATATAGAAAACAAATCATCATGTGGTACATAAATATTATATCATAAAATATGAAGAAAAAAAACTTCAAATCTCTATAATATATTGTATTGAGCCAAAAAAACTCTGAAAAAAAACTACTGTCACTTATACTACTTACTATATACACTGATACCGAGAAATGTAAGGAGGAAAAAAAAAAGAAAAGCAAAATATTATAACTACAAAATTATTAAATGAAATAAATACTGATGTATTTATATGTGTATTACAAAAATTTCGTTACATTTTTAATGCATCATCATGTGTCTCAATTCTATTTTTTTTAACTTGTATTCGCTTCTTTTTTTTATTTTGTCAATTATCAATAATTGTCAAGTTACTTTAAATTTAAATTTCACATCATATTATATGGATATATTATTTTGTCTATATAGATTTCATTCATTATTTATTTTTTTGCGTTTACTTGAGTTTTAATTTTGATTCTATATATAACATATGGTATACGAATTTAACGAGATTTTTACTTTTACTTTTACGACGAGAGACGAATCCACGACGAACGAATATGAGGGAATTTGATTATGGGGAGACCGGGAGACGGAGGAGACGATTCGAATCACACTCAAATTCAATAAACGAAAATTTTTTCTTAAATTTTTGATTAGAAAATTGGATTAATTGGATTTTTTCTTTATAATGGACTTTATGATTTCATCATTTTGTTGTAACTTTTAAATTATCATCTCGAAACTATCGGTAGTCATCATATAGGTACATTGCAGAAGAGTGTACCTACTTTTTTATGCACTCCTCCTTTTTTACTTTTTTTTTACTTTACGAAGCCTATGTTATACTAAATAGTACTACACTATAACTTTTAGTATACCTTATTTATATACATACTTATAGCCACACATTAATCATTATAATTAATCATGCATTTTTCCTCGTTGAAGGTTCAAAATATTTTATATTCAAATATTACTTACATATTAACTATACAACTTTTATTCATTTTTTTTTACAGAAAAAACCAGACAACTTAAAAATTGGTTTTTAATTTTTTTTTGAAAATTTAATTACTTACACAAGTTTTTCATTTCATTTTGAAAAGTGGAAAACAATCAGACACACATATCAAGTATTTTCTCAATTTTCTGTATATTTCTTTTACATACGTTTTTAGATAAGACTTTAGAGGATTTTGTGTCTTACATCCACTACATAATTAATTAATATCTACAAAAATCTTTGAAAACAAAGTGTAAAACGTCAAACTCTCTCTCTTTTTTTCTCGTCTACATTCTTTATTTATTTGTTTTGAATAAATAAAAAAAAATGTTAATGTTCGTCTACTAAAATAATTTATACACACATATTTTTGTAATTCAAAAAAATCTAACACACTTTTACTACACTTCTCATTTTGATTCTCTTTCTTTTCAATTCACGGAACACAAAAAAAAACAACAATGTAAAAAACATTTTTCAATGTGTATTTTCTACTACAAATTTAATACGTTAGCCCCTCCCCCCAAACTATTTTTTAGATTTTAGATAAGGTAATTATCACTTTTTTTTTGTTTACTTTTACAATTTACATACATGTTTTTTGTTGCGAACAACAAAAAGACATGTAAGGTACATAGTACTTACATTGCATGCTCAACATATTTACGATTTACGGGCTTTTCCCCCCCAAAAAAAGAAAAAGATTCTCAAAGTATGTATAAGTAAGAGTGGAAACTATTTCCCAGCTTCAACGACCATAATATAATTCACCGACCATCATATACGGCTTAATAACACGTTACAAAATGAAAACACATCCAAAAGACAAGAATAACATCATAATAATAATTTATACCCACATGGCTTACTATAGTATAGTATTTAACCTGACCTGACTTTGTGACCTACCACACTACCACCCGACGCCGACCTGACCTGACCTGACCTCATCCACTCTTCTCCCTTCACTCACTTAAACAGTTCGAAACAGACAGAGAAAACAAAAAACGAATAAAAAAAAACGAGAGTTGATAAAGTTATATGAGTTCAAAGGCCTTCGTGTCACTGTCACTGTACTGCACTATACTACAGTACTATATGGATAGGTTGAGTCCGTGTCCGTACGCTGTACGGAGCCCTTCAATTTTAGTAGTCAATCAATGTGGTTGCTTTTTGTGGTTTTCGAGTTCCGCTTCTGCAGTATGGAAATGTCCGCGTCCTTTTAATATATCCCTTCTGCGTTCTGCTCCTTCTCCTGGATCCTGAAGTGACCCAAAAGGGCGGGACTTGGACTTGGTGGATGTGGATGTAGTTGAAGGTCAAAGGTCATTTTCCTTAAATATATTAGTTTAAAAGACAGACTCAGCTGATCGAGATAAATGGATGGGATGCGAGGGTGAGCGGGCTAAGCGCTTTTTGGGTAATTTCTCGAGGGTCTTGAGAAGGCGGCCAAAATCAAAACGATCCTCCGGCTTGGATGACCAGCACATTAGAAGGATGTCCTATTTAACATAAAAATATGAAGAGTTCAAAATATCCGTGGTAGTTGAAATAATTTTGAAATATTCAAATTTTCAAAAAAATATACTGAATGTTGACTAATAATGGGAAAATGGTATATTTACTTTAACATCTCTGGAGAAGAGTGTTGGAAGGGGTTGCCGAATGCCGGAGCCTACTTGCCAGATGATGGACTCGGGAGGTAAGCCTTTGTACGGCCACTCACCACACAGTAATTCGTACCACACTGTTCCAAAGGCGTAAATGTCCGATGCTTTCGAGAATGGGAGGTCACTGTCATTCTTCTGGGTAACTCGGAGCGTTTTCATAATTTCTGGGGCCAAGTAGGGGAGCCAACCCGGCGGGATACTTAAACTGTTTCCTTTCCTAAATTATTAGAAAAACCAGACAAATCAAAATATTAAACATTAACAAATTTCATTCTCCTCATAATTCAAAATACGCTATTTACACCATTTTTGAATAGGCGCATTTTGAAAGGATGTTACATACAATTTTGAAATTTGAAATTGTAAAATTGAAAATTTTAAATAGTAAAGCTGTTTTAATTTTTGAACGTATGATGTATATTTGAGGATGTGATTTTGTAAAAAGACAAAGAGTAGAGACCTGCTCGCATGACACAATTTGGTGACACTAAAAAGTCCAAAGTCCGTGATGACGACTTTGCCACTCTCGAGGAAAACATTGCGACTCTTGAGATCTTTGTGAATGATGCCCCGCGCATGGAGGTAGCCCATCCCTTGAGAGATTTGCTGAGCGACGAGCACTGTTTTGTTCATGTTGAACTTGTCCTTCCGGAGGTGGAGATGCGTGTAGAGGCTGTTCCCTTTACACATGGACGTCACAATGGCGAGTCGGGGTGGCTTCATGCAGGCTCCCATGAATAGGACTAAATTCTCATGTCGAGTCTTCCGGAAGATCCCCACTTCCTGTTTGAACTGCTCCAGCGTCTTCTCGTTGTCCAGATAGGTCATGTCCAGCACTTTGATGGCCACGTCCCCGTGCCAATTCCCTCGGTACACCGTCCCAAAATGTCCCGTCCCGATCTTCTCCCCCATCTTGAGTTCATCGAACGGAATGTCCCACTCTCGGTTCGACAACTGTTCATACAAAATATACAAACACACGCACATCAACATCCAACGAATCAAACTATCAAATTCCTTTAAACATAAGGTAATAGTAGATTAATACTTCGGGATTTAATTGACTGAATTACCGAGTTTTGTCTGGGCCAAGAGGAGCGGTCATTGGGCTCTCCATCCGAGATTTGACTATCAAGGCTGTCGACGCGAAGTGCAATCGTCTTCTCAGAGTCCGTGCTTCCAGAGCCAGAAGTCTGGGAGACGGTTCGATCCGAGTCATTGGATTTCTCCGTGCTCGTCACTTCACTGGCCGACGATGAGCCGATCGGACCGATCGTCCCAATTGAACCTATAGTTCCTATTGATCTTGTTTCCAAAGTCACGTCTCGATCCCCCACGTCTACACCAGTAAAATACAATTCAGAATCAGAGCCAATAAAAAAACAAGCATAAAAAACGAATACAAAACAGTGTAGAATAGAAAATATCTAAAAGGCTGCTAACCTGGAAAATGGAATAAATGAGGTGTGAAGGAAGTAACGGAAGTAGTTGTAGCAAACAACGCTGGACTGGACGGTGTGGAACTATTACAACTTGAAGTATTTGAACTCGAGTCCGGACCCTTTAATATACAATATACACAATAAGTTGAATATAATACACATAATATAATGCACATAACACTGTTGAATTCTTAAAATTATCTAACATGCGTATTGCCGTATCATTTCTTAAGTGAAGAATCACAATGATCCGTTTCCAATTTAAATTTAAACTAGAATTAAAACGAGCTATGTCAAAAAAACACTAGATGAGATAGATGTGTAAAATGTTAACTACGAGTTTTTTTTTCAAAATTGCAGAATATTTCATTTGCATGTTTTTGAAAAGTACAAAAATAAATATTTTTTGGCATGTTTTTAGGATCAATTTAGATATTTTAATTTTGTTTTTGAAGATAGTGCTTTTTGTTTTTAGCTAAAGATGGATACGGGACATTTTGATTCTTCACATACGATTTTTCATTTGCTATAGTAAGTACATATCGTCTGTGAAGAACCAAATTGACCCATTTCCATTTTTAGCTAAAAACAATATCAACTATCTACAAAAATATACAAATATGACTTGAGACCATATAAATAGACCATTTTGCACTTTTCAAAAATATGTAAATACAACATTTTACACATTTCAAAACATGTAAATAGAACATTTTTTACGCTTTTTAAAAACATGTAAATGGAACATCTTGCACCTTTTCAAAAACATGGAATTAGAACATTTTGCACCTTTTCAAAAACAAGAGCATAGAAGATTTTACGCTTTTCAAAAACTAGTAATTAACATTTGACGCATGTTTCTCATTTTGTTTGTATGACATAGCTCATTTTGATTCGAGTTTAAATTGGATATGGGTCATTTTGGTTCTTCACACACGATATATACATAAATTAAAATCCTGACTAAGGAAAGAGTTGACTCACGGAAAAGGGTTGATTATGCATATTTCCAGGGGCCCTGGTGATTTTCCTGTCGCGTCGCCCCCAGTTTTGGGGTCCAGGAGAAGAATTGATGAATCTTTGTGGATTGGGTGAGTCCGCCTCCTTGAGAGACTTGGCAAAGATATCAATGAAGCCGGCGGGGAGTCCACAGGACGGCGGGACTTTCGGCTCACAGTCCCGATGACATTTAAATTTACACTCTTTACACTTGAGACCAATGATGACTTGTTTGAAGCAGTAGTCACACGTCGACATTTTGAACATCTTTGTGAAGCGATGACTTATCATATGACCCATGCTTCGAGCCAGGGTCGGAGTTCGCGGTGACTTAGGTACTTGCAGGCTTGCTGCACACACAAAATAATGACATTTAAATTAGTTATATATCAATTGCGCAATGGTCATTCTTACTCCTTCCCTAAAATAACCAAAAAGTACTTACACTTGTGCCCCGAGGGATCCAGTTCATCCACATCTGAATGAAGTGACGGCGGGGACTTGACTGGGCTGGAGATGATGGGTGAGGAATGTCCAATGGAACCGGAGCAGGAGTCTAAATTCCCACCACCAACGCTTCCACTCCCACTACTCGCACACAATGGACCTGGCTCCGTCGGCAGTCTTTCCCGTCTCTTCCCTCCATTCTTCACTCCACCCCCTCCTCCCAACTGGTCCCCACTTTTTAAAAAAACACAGAATACACCAACAACATCGTTATATTATTATATTGTCTTTTTTTTCCATTTCATTTTTTATTTTCGTAAAACTTTATTCTTTTTTTTTACTGCAAAAATCTAAAGTTTCTAAATCCGTGTTTTGTCTACTGTATCCTTAAAAATACTTGACACATTGGCACAAAAACAAATGTTACAGAGTAATAGGAGTTTTCTCATAAAAACCACGAATCGAAACTTGTTTTCACTTTTCTTTTTAAATTACTTTATACACGTAAAATTCAAAAATCGAAAATGGATTATGCCTAATAACCTGTTAGTAAAATAACTTAAAAATCGTTGAAAAAGTGAAATTCAGTTGCTTTCTATTAGCATAAGGAAATATTTATTGGATCAAAAATTAAGATTTTTTAATGGGCACTCAAAGCCCAGGAAAGTACAACGGGAACTTACGTCGCCAGGTTGACTTCTGACCCACACTCAATTCTATTAGCTAATTGTGACTCATGTGACTTGGACTTTGTGAGGGGGAAGTTATCTGGCTGCAAATTTCCCACTTGATTCCCTGCTTGGTGCTTTTTCCGAGCAGGAGGAGTCCCCGCAAACTTTTTATTATCACCTGGAAAAAAACACCGAAAAACATAACTCTAAGTACACAGTAATAAAAATAATTTTAGTATACATAATAAAATGTGTGCGAGGGAGGGGGAAAAAAAGCTTGCTTACCCTTGGTCTTGGAGGGGGGTGTCGTGGGTGGGGTGAGGGTGGGATCCATGGGTGATGAGGGAGAGAAGACGGAGGAGTTGGTGGGGGAATAGATAAGATTCCCATGAGAGCCCATTGGGGAGGAGAAGGAGCAGGGAGAGTTGAGGGAGGAGGGTGGGAGGGTTGTGATGGGGGTGCAGGGTGTTGTGGAACATCCCCCACCAACCCCACCACCAGAATTCTTCCCATTATTGAGACATTCCTCAGAGGGGACGGAGCTCCGGGCTGCTCTCCTCTCCACAGCACTAACCCCCACTCTGTGCATATCCCAAGAGTCCCAGAATAAATCCATCACATCTGTCCCACCCAAACTCCCTTCCAGCACTTCCTGGCATCGAATCACATCTAAACAGATCAAGAAAAATATTTTGTAATCAAAACTGCTATACTACCTACTCGAACATCCTCCCAAATTATTCATATCACAAATTTTCAAAATTTAAAGTAGAAATGAAATTCCTTTGACAGACTCACCTGTGTAGCGCTTCAAATTATGCAATGCTTTCGTGAGCCTTCGCGTTTCCTCATCATTTGCATGGTAATCACTCATGAGAGTTCGGACTTCATGTTCGGAACGTTCCTTTAAACTCTCTAAACTATGCACTCGCCCACATATATCCTGCCAAAACCAAACAAGAGCAGTACTTTGATTAGATTACTACGAATCAGAATTCATCTCTGCCGGTGCCGGTACTACACCAATGTTCGAGTAATTAATTAATACTGCTTCAAAAGCTGATGAAACACACGATCACACGAAACAAAGAAATTTTATAATCAAAAAGTCTCACATGTAAATCGAACATTTTGCACTTTTCAAAAACATGCAAATAAAACATTTTGGACTTTTCAAAAACATGTAAATGGAACATTTTTCACTTTTAAAAAACATGTAAATGGAACATTTTGCACTTTTAAAAAACATGTAAATGGAACATTTTGCACTTTTTTAAAACATGCAAATAAAACATTTTACACTTTTCAAAACATGTAAATCGAACATTTTGCAATATAATTTTACCTTGATGAGATCGTTAGTAATGCCGACGACTTGGAGCCATAGTCTGAGTGATGGAATCACATGGTAGTCGTGTGGTAGATGTTCACTTGGAATCCCTTTCTTCACCACGAGCTGATTACTAAACAGCTTGATTAATTTCCCCTATAAAATATACCATAGAAAAAAAGCAAAAAGGTTGTCAATAAAATACCTCGAGAAAAAAAGTATTTTAGTTATTTACAATATAAGCATTAGTACCTCAAGGGTCCGTATTTCTTGCTGTGTAATTTCAGCGGTGGTTGAACACTGAGTTCGGAGCCCATCCAGCCTCTCAGCTGATAGACTTATCATATCATTTAATATATTTAAAGTCTCCAGAGCTTCTTCCCAACCACCTCTCTCCATTTTTAATCAATTATTTTTTTTATTATCCACTCTCGAGTTTGTTTTCTTGAGTTGAGTTCGCAGTTTTCCTTTTCTAATTCTCGTAGAACTGAATATTTTCCGGTACACGATTTTCTTCCATTATTTTGTATTTATTTACATTGGTACAGACTACAGAGAGTGCTTCATGGGATGCCGTCGGATCGGAGTTACGGTATTTACGCTGTGACGATTGCTATTGTTGTTTTGAAACGAGACGTTTAATATAACTGTTGTCGTTTTAAATCGTTTTAGTCGTATTTTAAAAATTCAAAAAGGTGCAAGTTGAACAGGAGGTAAAAAAAAACGAGATTTTTAAAATATTTGAAGTTAATGATGACAGTGAAATGAAGACATTGTTTGTTTTTTTGTTGTAAATAAATATTTAACGAAAGAAGACGACCTACTATCGTAGTAGTAGTAGGGTTGAGGATGTTGTGATGTTATGAAGTTATTGACACAGAACAAATGGTCAACAAAATTTTCAATCTCTTGTTCTTGTTCTGATTAAAAGGGTCCAAATTAAATTTTATTAATAATTCCATTCTGCATTCCCCTTTCGTTAAGGTTTGTCTTTTGTAGGAATTTCCTCCCAAGATACATTTTCAATAATTGTGCCTTTTTCTTCGATTTCTTCTTCTATTAAACTTCCAACTTGGAATTTGGAAATGTTCAGGTTAAATATTCAAAATTTCACTCTTGGTCGGTCCTTTATACAGTACATTCATTGAACTGAACTTTTTTGACTCCTTCAAATTTTTTAACTTTTGTCAAACTTTTTTATGAAAGTTTGATTACTTAGGTTGGGTGTGAATGACGTCAATGGATTTTATTTGTGTAAAACTTTTGGAAAACTAATGGAATTCTCATAATATATTCTTGTGTATTTTGTGTTGTTTCTTAAATTCAGTCTCAAAACTCGTGTTCTCGCTCTTGCAGCCGGACTAGGACCAGAGGACTTATTGTTTTGAGTTAATAATACATAGTATGTAGATTAATTGAATTTTTTGAATAGCAGAGTCACTTTGACACTTTTGATTTGATCATACTTCTACATTTCAGATGACTTCCAGTTCCAGTTCCAATCTTGAAATCAATCCGCTGTCCCACACGTCAAACGAAACTGTTGTAAAAAACAAAACAAAAAAATACAAAAATTAAATCAATTGATCAGTATATTCTACAGGAACAATGAAGAAACTTATCTCATTATTTAATGACCAACAATAATATTAAGTTTCGCAGGTGTAGCCAGCTATTAAACATATTTGTCGATTAGTAATTAAATTAACATTAACCACCAAATTCATTACACTGGAAACTGGAAAAACTACTGACCACAGTATAAATCCACGGACTGGATTTTGGATTATTTTACACAATTTACTTAGTTCGTAAGTCCACGCATACAAGCTGTGAGAAACTTTCAACTTGTAACTTTAAAAAGTTTTCACAGAAAATTTTTAAATTCTGTATAGGTGGGTAATAATTATAATAACTTTCACATTTTAATAAATCAAAAATTGGGAGTTAGTTGGGAGCAATGGAATAAATTCGTAGGAAAACTGCGATATTGAGAGAAAATGTACAAAAATTATGACTACAGAGAGAGAGAGACAGAGCAGAGGGGACATAAGGGAACCAACGAACCAAGAGTTAAGTCATAGTGATTTGATTGTGTCTGCTGCTGTCGGTTCGGTTATCGTTGTCGGTTTCGGTTTCGGTTTTTGGATTGTATAAAAAAAATGGTAAAGTCTTTCCTTTCTGCCTGTAGTGAGTCCTCTCCGCAGTCTCCACTCTTTCCTCTGTCTCTTCTTTCTGTGTATGTATCAATTTTAGTAATTTTGTATGTGTGTGTGTGTGTGGTGACTGCGTGTGCGAAGCGGAGGAAGAAGCAGAAGAATCAATGACGATTGCGTTCGGAAATTCGGATAATTCGGAATTTCGGAGATCGGACTACTGGTCAGTTCACACTTTCGCACATAATATAGTGGTTACATTTCCTTGGGTTCGGTAACGGTATCCACATTCACATCGACAGACGAGCATTTTTAATAATTATTTCCGCTCCTTCAAATTCGCAGTTGACGGCCAAGAGGACAGTTTTATCCGTTGTCGGTCTCGGTCTCGGTCATCCGTGGTTTTGGTTAAGTGACACTTTTTCTCTTAGTTTTCCGTTAAATTCTTCGATACTTAAACGATCTATCAAGTTTTCGTAAATTTTTGGTTTTCAATCAATTATTTTCTCATTTCTTCCTTATTTTTACTGTCAACTGTTCATTACCCTAAATTATTTTATCTTATTTTGTTGGTTGGTCTTCTAATTTTCTTGTTTTCTTCTATAAAATTCTTCATTCTTGTGTTGTGTGTGTGAGAGAGAGAGAGAAAAGTGAGAATTAGTCCGCGATTACAAAAAAAAATGCGAATGTGCGAAATTCACAGTTTCGGTTTCATTTTCCGATTCCCAGCTCGTGTGAAGCTATATAGACTCTCTCTTAAGCATCTTCTTGTTGTATGATGATCGGATTCGGTTCGGATTTTACGCGAGAGCGAAATATATGGCTATAAAAAGTGTGCTGAATGTGGAATACTTGAGATAGCCGTCTAGTCTAGTGGATAGATGGATGGATGGATGAGGAAAAAGAATCGGGAATCGGCGTTTCGGTTTCGGTTTGGGTATTAATAGGATGTTATTATTTTATAATACCTATATGTGTATAATATACACACACAAGTTATTGGATTTCTTTTTGGTTGGTTTTGACGGATTAAGTCCTGAGAGTCATTCCTTATCTTGTCATCGTCACACTGCATAGACCGTCATCGTCACCATCGTCACCATGAATGAGAGAGAATATCATCTTGTTGAATGTGGGTTCGATAATATATAGTCGACTCGATTCCTTTTCCATGATTGCGGTGATTCGGGGAATTCGGTGAAATTTTCAACTTCGGAGAATAAAAAAATAAACTTCAAAAATAATCCATTTTAACTATATATTGACTATATCCCAGACACAGTCGATCAGTCAGCAAATCAAAGTACTCTTCCACTTAATTTCGGAATTGAATATATCGCATTACGACTGCGACTTGAAACTGGAACAAAAACTAATTCCAAGAAAGTATATTATATAGGTAGGTACGTAGTTCAGTGAGACTCACAATAATAACACCATTTCCCATTATTCCCCATTATCCTCAATAAATTTTTCAATTTCATTTCCAAAATATGACTTTTTTAACGTTAAAGATTATAATTATTACTAATCTTAAGTCACTTAATCCCTGTCCGTTTTCCGTTATGTTCAATGTTCTCCGTCGATGGTCAAATTTAATTATGAATTATTACAAAAATACCAATAACTATGTGAGTGAGCTAAAAGCAGTTTCTTGACTTAAAAAATTGCATTATTTGTATAATCACGTCGATATCGTTGACATCGATCGTCTACTAAGTACAACCAAACGACAAATTAATTATAAAAAAATATAACTATATAAAATACGAATATTACTATAATTCAAATGGTGAAAATGGTATGTAAAAAAAATCGAAAGAGACAAAATTATTTTAAAGTTGAAGATCGAATGGATGAATCAGAATAGTCTTGCTCAACCTAACCTATGACCTACTTTCAACTTTCAATACTTTTGACTTTTGTTGAAACTGACAATGGTGATCGAATGGTGTGAAGAAAATAAAACTAAAACTTCCCCTAAGTACTTACATTTTACATACCACAACGTATGACGTATAGCACAGTACTTAATTATTGCAACACAACACCACACAAATACAATATTCTGTAATCCACAGCACAATTAAAATTGAATTAAATACGAATTAGTCAATAGCTTCATCCATCCAGCGTGTGCACAAACAAAAACAAAAGCTACTCACTCACTGACAAACTTGACAACTGGCTACGAGGAAGACGAACTGATGACTGACGACTGGCATAAACTGGACTCACAAACTCGATCAACTATTGACGAACACGATGTACGAAACGAATTGACACAGGAATCGAATAAACATGAACGAATTCCAAATTCCAAACTTACAAAATAAATATCAGGGATGACGATGATGATGATGATGACTCGTCATAATAAATAAATGATGAGTAATGGTGATGATGATTGATGACTGACGATCTTATTATTCGTCTCCCTTGTCACTTGTTGTCTGGTTATTCGTCAAGTTCAAAGTTTGACACGTTACTTAGTCAAAAATTTAGAAAACCGAAAATATTATAAGAAGGGGCCGATACTGTCAACTGTTACTGTTACCGATACCGATTGGTTTCAATAACACGTTAATAAAGTTCAAATCAAAAAATCAAAACCGATACCGATGCGATATGTTTTAATTTGAACCGTTTGCTTACTTAATCAACTAGTGAGTATATTAGGTTCACTCCTTCAAAAATTTTAAATGCAACATGTAAAATTCAAAATTATAATGATGAAAGAACACAAAATGTGATATGATACTGTTGACTCTACTTACTTACGACTTAAAAATATTTGTAAAATTACTTATTATTTTTGAAAGTTGAAAAGCACATAGGTACTTCCTTTATAGCCCTTTCTGTCTTTCACATTCTCATATCTCCTGCATAATATTTTCCGTTGATATTGTATATTAAACCAAAATTGTATATAAAAAAAATTGAAACTTTCAAAAACTGTGGTCACTCGTGGGAGAAGGAACGGTAATAAACTGGGACTGGGATCATTCCTCTCTCCTCAACTAAAGATCAAGAACCATTTCCCACGATCACAATCCAAATCCACTGTCCACTGAATCCAAGACGATATTAAACATCTTAAGAATGGTCCATAAATGATGTCACCCAAATTATCTCCTGTTTTGACCCACCCACCACCCCTGTGTTACCACTTTAATATTGTGTGAGCGGTTATTTTTAACATGGCATATCATCAATAACTCACTAGACCCACCCACCCTACAAATAACATCATTTACGGACGATCCCTTACTGTACTTATGTGACAGTGTGAAAGGGAATTCTGATTTTTTTCTTCTCGTTGTTTTGTATCATTTCTGGGAATTCAAATTGAAAAGTGTACCTGCATTTTTGATCTCAAACTACACGCACATCGTTGGAGGCGGATCACACAATATTTTTAGATGGCCAGAGATCAGCCTCCGACAGAATATTGACGACTGATCCCACGGTACTTCTGGTTACGCAGCAGAAACCACAACTTTGCCATCGCCAAGAAGTCAAGAATTTCCTACTTTATTATTATTATGTACTTTACACCTAATTACTTAAGTACTATTACCTAGGAATAGCGACAATTAACTAACTAGTAAGTAAACATAATAATAATAAAAGAACTTCAGCCTTAGGCTTAATTTCCGTTTGCAGTAGTCATCGTCTTCGGCCATCGGCCCATCGG
This sequence comes from Dicyrtomina saundersi, assembly GCA_034695245.1. Lineage (NCBI taxonomy): Eukaryota > Metazoa > Arthropoda > Collembola > Symphypleona > Dicyrtomidae > Dicyrtomina > Dicyrtomina saundersi. Next base: position 544 of record JAQFZE010000729.1, on the reverse strand, counting down.
GAAGTCGGGAACGAGTCCAGGAGTCCATTTCCAGCATCTTTTATTCTATAGCCAAAAACTTTCCTTTGACAATTTTAAAAGCCGTTTAGAGTTTTTAGCGTATTTTTTCTTTAATAATTATTTTGTCTTCAAAAATCAATAATATTACCTTTCCGCTTCGGTCAACTAATTCATGATAATTTTCGCTCACACCAAATAAAAATGATAAGGGATCGTCCACAAATAATGACGTTATCAAAAATCCCCATTTTTATGATCCTATGACACCCCTGCCTGCCATCAGCGTAACCATCGTGTAAATGGCTGTCTTTAACATGGGATGTCATCACAGTAGTCAGTAGTCACTTACCCTACGCATTACGTCATTTTTAGACAATCCCTAAGGTTTATATCGTGAGTGAAGCATCAAAATTGCCAAAATATCTACAAGCTCCAAATAGATCCCGGGTCTCCAATAGATCCCGGGCCTCTAATAGATCCCGGGTCCCGGACAAAGTTTAACATAGATCCCGGGTCTCTAATACATCCCGGGGGTGCCTCCAAT
>JAQFZE010000728.1:0-22906 GCA_034695245.1 Dicyrtomina saundersi | reverse complement strand
AAGCCATTGCTACTCCTGCTACTTCAACAACTGCCACTAGCAATACTCGACAACACTCGGATCATTTCAAATCCCAGAATTCATTTGTTATACATCGTCTCAAGTTTTTTCCTCATCTTTTTTTGTGTGAGTACATCTCTCACTCCTCATTCCTCTCTCATCTAAATCATATATGACACTCAACTGGTGCTACTGACCGTGTTTTGAATTCGATTTATAAAAATAATTGATAGCATTTTTGATGCACATTCTCAATGTAACTTTATGATGATGGAGGGAGAGGGATAGGGAAGAAGCACTTTTATAGCTTAACCTTTCATTTATACCCGCGACCCCGGCTCGGCCCGGCAATGCTAAAGGATTAAATGATGGAATGGAACTCAACAACTCGCTCTACACTCTATGACTGCAGGGACAGGACCCATCTCGTGCCTTATGGTCTTATGAATATGGTAATAGTAATAACAATAATAATAATAATAATAATAATAATAAAAACAATGTGGTTAGTATCTTGCATACAAATTAAGATATACGCACATCTACATATTCGAATTAAAGATGACTAATCGTAACTTGTAAATTCGTTGGTTGAAATAATTCGGACTCTCGAGAAGATATACATAGGAGATGGACAGGACAGCGGAGACGTTGTTGGAGGCAGTAGAACGTCTGAGAGGTGTGTAGTAATGAAGATGGACAGAAAGATAGAGAAATAGATGGATGGGAGTCGATACAAGGGGAGAATGGCACTGACCTTTACCGCTGGCGTCTCACTCTGTATAATTATAATGAGTACAATAATTGACGCACATGAATCAAAATATATGGCCTTTGGTGAGACGAGACGAGACAGGACAAGAGAGATGGAATTGAATTGATATGTGATTTTTTTTTAAGAATATTTTGACGGAGTCTCTCTCCCTGGATGGACTGGTCGAGAAGTTATGGGAGAAGGTATGGGATAGGCATGGAGGCAAGGGTGCCTAGTAAGTACATGAGGAAGACACATTTTGCTCAGTGTAAAAATGTAGTGCACATGCAGGAGGGCTAGGGAAAACCTAATCAGTATTCCACGAGGAATGGCACTCATCGTAATTGTCTAGAATGCTGAATACCTTCAACTGTATGTCTCTTCTCAGTGCGCAGAATAGTGTAATTAGGCGGCTTCGGCTTCACACACTCAAACCATGGCCATTGTCAATTGACTTTTTGAGTCTTATATCCAAACACCTACCCCCAAAACTCCCCAAGTTGTTCTCTGCTCACACACACTCATACCAGATACAGATATTGATATCCTTCCCAAAAAACAATGATAATATTAAGACAGAAATCTTGCCAAGGAATCATAATTAGGAATTGGAAATTACACACAGCTGTGTTAAGAAGATGTAGTTAGCTGATCCTTCATCCATCCACTCACTCACTCACATTGCTCCAAGGAATAAAGAACCAGAAAAGGAAAACTAGGAATACTAGAGGAACGAGGGGGAAAAAAATGAGAGAAAAGTTATATGTTTCTTCAAAACTGGTGAGACAGGGAGATTCTGGGCTGAGGAATTGGGATTGGAATTAGAGCTGGACAAAGGTGTGGAGGATAGCTACTTGAGGGAGATGGATTCTTGCTCATAGAAAACATGTTTAAGATACCCATATATATGAAATCAAGTACCTGACTGTATAGTTCGAAATAAAAATTGAGATAGTTGGGGGGGGGGGGAAATAGATTTTGGTTGTAGAAACAGTTACGAGTAGGAGTATAGGAGTACAGAGTGGTTTCTAGAGGCCAGGCTTCATACGCCTATTTGCATCTATGTACTTGTCTGGATTTGTTCGTCCGTCTGTCCGTCCGTCAGCCGATAGAATTATGTAACCGTCGAATATGTAAATATATTACAGAGCTTTATCTACCAACTACAGATTCCCGGCACTGTGTAATTGTGATCTTTACAATTTGAAATATAACATTTGGGACAAGCCATTACTCAATTACTGTAAGCATCTACTTTGCTCGATGGCTGGAGAAATGGGTGAAAAATGGAAGTATTTTTATTTTATTCTTTTAAATGTCTATTTGAATTCCTATAGATAAACCAGGGAAGGAAGAAGGAAAAGTTAGGAGGAAGAAGAAGAAGGAGACGACGACGAAGAAGGTGAAGAAGTTGGAACGAGAGAGGAACAGACGGAACCGGCCTGGCCTCGGCCCGTCTGCCTCTTTTCAACTGTTGTCTTTATATGCGAGTGCGAGAAACATTGGAGTTTTTTATGAGTCAGCGTAGAATTTCTTGTTTACTGGCTACATTTTTCCATTTCTTTTGCTCGGCCTTCTCTAAAAAGTGTAATTATCTGAAAAACTCCCAAAGCTTGGAATCCATACAACAAACGTATTAAATATCCTCCCCTTCAAGGATGAATGGCTCTTTTGTTCATTTCATCTTATTTTCAAATAGATACTCACTCAGAAGAGTACACAGCCGATAATATTAGATCTCTATAAATGTATTTTTCTATCTCGTATCATCATAGGTTTGTTCCTGGGTTTGTTTCTTCGTTGTTTGTAGGACCCAAGAGAAAAAGAAACCTAATTTTCACAAACATTTTACCGGAGAATAGGAGTACCGGAACGGAGGACGGACTCTGCACATACAGAGATACAGTAGATATTATTATTACAAAGACACGATCTTCACAGTCTTGGACTCTCTTTTCCTCCTGCGATTCTTTTCCTGACCCATCATATGTCATCCACCACCCGCAAATACTAATACAAATAGAACCCTGCTCAACCATCCAGCCATTGCATTCTACTGTCTATAATATACTCTACGGTGGACGTGGACGGTGCACAGTGCGGTGAGCGAACAACATTTTTACGTTGTACCCTGCCAAGAACAAATGTACACATTAAACAAACTATTTTTTCTCCGGACCGAGGAAATATGGTTAAAAAATTTATTCGTTTTTGGTTTCTCCACATAATGTCATTTTATATCATTTCCGCTCCCGTGATCACCTTACTCACTAGTCAGTCTGCTCTTCTTGTTTTTTTGTTGTATATGTTATATATTTTTTTTTACGTTTTGCCCTTCTCTCCTTCCTCGGCTCCCTCTTCAAAACGCTCATGATCAATGTGTCAGCCAAGCATACCGCACCATGAAAAAAAATGTTCTGGTGCGCTATCCTATGATCTGCAATGAAGGAAGGGAGAGATATACATACATATAGCTAGATGTGATATAGTATGCATAATCTACATCCCAAATGAAACTCATACAAGTAAAGTATCCAGGTTATCCTGAAGGAAATAGTCGAGTCTTACTACATAATATATCTTATGCAAGTGGAGGGTATAATATATTGTACTAGTTCAGGATAATATTACATATCTGCCGATAGCTATATATCCCTCCATCCATCTATATACCTTCCACCTTCATGTATTTAGTCTACAGCTGTTATCACGACAAAACTTCCGAACCGCTTTTTTTTACCTGCAGCAAGCAGTTTGATCTGCATCAGACCAAATAGTAAGGCAGCCTTAACCTTAACATGGAAGACCTCTTTATACTTTGTATTCATCCTTATTGTGTGTGTAGCTCAAAATCGAATGATACTCGTTTCTGCTGTTTCTATCAACCCAATAAATATCTGCCCCTCCTCACACAATCTCGTCCCGTTGTTGTACAACTTACCCAAAATGAGTAAAACAATTATTATTAATAAAAAAATTATTTGAATTCCACCTAAAAATGTAGGTAAGACCATTTTTTCCCTTCATTTAATTTCATTTCATTTCGTTTATATTATGCCCATTGGATGAATTAGGGAGGACGAATGAGAGCATTAAAAATGATTACAAATCCCATTCCCCAGTAATTAAGGTAAGGAGCGAAAAAAATAATAACTGAAACCTCATGGCATTCATTTCCAGTCCATACGCACAAGCACTACAGCCCAATTACTATTTTCATTTGCAAAAATATAATATTTAAATGAGAATGGCGAAGAATGTGTGATCAAATTATAAAACATTATATGGATCATGATGATGGCGGTTGTAGGAAATTTTCCCCCGGACATCTTCCCCCGAACGTTTTCCTCCCTTACCCTTATTTAAGATGCTAAGGTGCATATTGTTATACTATAAACTGATGATTCATTAAATGCTTTACTCACAAATCGAATTCAATCTAAAATTTATTAAACCTTAAGCGAGATCTGCTTTGTGTAACATAAAATATAAATTCAAAAACCTAGAAAAGGATATTGGAAAAAAAGCAGCTTAGATCATAATAATATTCTTTAAAGTTAGTACTTGCTAGCAAACTTAATAATGTGTAAAATATATGTACTACACTGGAAGAAATTCCAAGTGCCTAAAAATTCTACATGTGTATGCTGACATGGTACAAAATGCCTAGTTACAAGATAGGAGGTAATAAGACAGTGAAAAGCTTAACTATTTAAGTCATTAAAAATGGTAAGGTATCAATAGTTCTAAACATAAATAAAAACTTCCACGGGTATAATAAAGTAATTCAAACAAATTAATTAAAAAGTAAAAATTAATAAACAAATCTTGCACTGTCGTAAAAATACTGCCGTCGGATTCGATTTAGTGATAACTTTTTCTGCTTAATGTACATAAAACCTTCGAGCGCGATGAGTCAATCTGCTCTGACCTCTTGAAACGAACTGATAAAATAAAATATTAACCGAAATGAATTAGTGTATACTAATTTACCTGATCCGATGCATAGATATCGTAAATTAGAGTATGCAAAATAATGCATATACTTGTAGATTGTGAAACATAGATTGTTGCATACTAATGACTACGCTAATCATGAGAAAATGCATCAACGCTTAGACGTCCTTAGATTACTATATTTGCCTTATTGTCCCAAAACAATTACTTAGTGTACTTGACTACATATACCATTAATTTCATTTTTGGACTGGGAGGAAAATGTCCGGGATTACTGCATGGAGGGAAAATGTCCGGGGAGAAAATGTTCGGGGGAAAATATTCGTATACCGAAGATAGCATGTACACAGAATATAATATTTTCTTTTAAAACTCTTCTTTTTTTAAAGTCTTTTGTACAGCTTGATGTAATTATTATCACATTATATTATCTAAAGCTAGAAAAGATGAATCGTTGAGATATTCATGTGACTCTCAGTCAGTTGGTAATCATGTAAAATACGTCAATGCCTGTAGTATATGTATTACATCACATAAGCTGTACTTAAGGACTGGTTTGATGAATACGTTCAACATAAATCCTCGTTACGCCCAAGTCACTCAATCGGTGTATTTCTTTTCATTTTCCTTTCCTGTGATATGCGCTAACTCGATCTGCTGCTATAACAACACACTCTTCCCCCCATGTAAATACTATGTTGGACCTACAGGCTATGCATATTATTACATAGTACGCAAGAACTCACCTTCGAGACAGATACATACATTTACAAAAGTTACGTGGCCTGGTAATGCGCAGTATGGTAGGTAGTAGTAGTATCCTTCCAAACCGGCACATTTACTATAGATTAACAATGTACCTATATACTAATCCACCCATACTGAGTACGTAGTACGTTAAGTTACTTACGAACATGTATAATTACGTAAGTACGTACCTACATGCTTTTTAAGCTCTTACTTTAGATTGTTTCTCATGTCAGGATGTAGCAGGTCCTGCTATGGTACAAATCTAACGCTTAGCCCTCAAGATTTTCTATTTTTTGAAGAAACAATCCCAAATATTTCCACATCTCCGTCCATCTCCTCCTCCTCTTCCCTCGTTATTTCTCTCATGATCTCAAACAGAGGAATATTTCACACTTCTAATTTAAAGAATGGCGCAACATTTAATCACACACCGCTCATTACTATGTAGTAACATAGGCACCGTATATCTTGTAATAGTACGCCCGCGTACTATTCAAATTGAGACCTCTCAGACCCGCTTACTAGTACAGGCCCGCGGAGTATTGTAGACCCGCGCAGTTGCAGTACTACAGGATATACGGTAGGTAGGTAAGTCGGTATACCTACCGCTACACAAGTTGTATTTGTCTAAAAGTCTAAACCGTGAGGAGACCAATTCGAGAAACCACAAGACCATAAGTCTCAATATTTTAAAAAACCGAAAACAAAATTTCTCACCCTCCATCATACCTTTTTCCTTTTGTCCCTTTCCTTCCTCACAGAAATCTTTTGTCTTTCCTGACGTCTCACCTCAACACATGCACAAAACTATCTACACAGAAAGGGGTGAAACAATTGATTCTGCTCCAATAATTTGCTGACTTGGTTAATTTTAGCTGTATTCCTTCGATACAATTGAAATGCTCACTATTATAACCACCTGACTTGTGCACAGTAGTTGTATCAGTAGCAGCAGAGCGACATTTTTTCAGAGTCTATATGTGCAACCCCCATTCATTGAATATCATTTCAATGTGAATTGGAGGGTTGTATTGTATGCTCACGCTGTTGTATACTCGCATATCCACCCGTCAGTCTGGTTGAGCTGCTGAGAATTATTGAGTGAGGAATTATACATTACATTGCAAGCACCTTGAGTCATAAATTGTGACTAATATTTTTATATTGAAACAATAATTTAAGATTAATTAATTCCACACTTTGAGAGTTTCAGAGGAAAATGATGAAGTTTTAATTTTCAGACATATAATTATTATCACCTATGGCGAATTAGAAACAGACATACGCGGTGTCTACTACTCAACCATCTTATGCAGTTGCACATCAACTATTAAATCACGCAACTATTAAATTGCACGAAAAGAATAACAAGTGATATTTTCATTTCCATCTCCATTCTCCATGCAGTGGATCGATTCAATTTTATCAAAAAATATTCATGTAAACTTTTGAGTCCGTCAAGTAAAACAAGGGCTGGGCAAAAATAAGCGACGAGACCATTGAGAATTGAGCATAATATATAGGGATAATATAATATAATATAATATTATTATAGGGATGTACTCAAATCTGGGCATGACTTCTACTACTTCTTCACTACTACCTACTACACAACGGCTACAGTATGCTCCTAGTATGGACTCCTATACCCTCACCCCATGTACTTTCGGATTACTAATCCAAATCCAATGGACTCGCTAACAATTCGACTAGAATAGAATTAGAATAATAATCCAGCAATTGAAAATATGAACAAAAGGTATAAGTAAAACAAAAAATCAGTAGTATACCTACCTACCTAATTTAATTGCCCTACTATTAAAGCATCGGCAAAGAACTATACAGCTTGTATCTCCCTACATTATAATGCCCTTTTTACATACATACATACATACATACATACATACATACATACATACATACATACATACATACATACATACATACATGTGTAAGTGCAATAAAGTATTCCTCTCCCATGAGCGTCACAAATATGTCACGTCTACAGCTGATGACCTTATAGACAGAGTCTACGTCACATTATCATACAATAATGAGCACGGCCACTTCCTCCTTAGCTATATATCTTCGAGTAATATAGAAAATAAAACGTACCAAAGATCACACAGCGCACAATAGTGTCAAAATAGGAAGATATTTCCTTTGAAAATCTGTGTAAAAACCAATAGCCTAAAATATCCCACGGCCCTCTCATTTCATTATCTAACCAATCTCATGTCATTTATTGATGACCACGAAAAATACAAAACTGTTCTTTCCAACGGGACTATTTAGGATTATAAATGTGGGATTTCTACAGTTTCAACTGTTAGACTTGAACTTTGAATTCTAAGATTTGCGTTTTAAAAAAGCTACTCCAAGAACTAAGGCAGAGTTGCTACAGATTCAAATCCCATCTTATCAAGTACCTACCTATATAGACTCAGACTGCTCTCGCTGGAGATTTTAATAAAGATTGATTTGATTATTGTTAAGGCATTGTGTGTATTTGTCATAGGTAAGGAAGGCATTTATAGCTATGGGCATAAAAAGTACCAAATTAAAAAAGTATTCCCCTTATTCTTCTATATGGTGGCACGTATTCCTTTCAAAGATCTCAATCTCAAGTAGGTATACTGTCTTGTAAATAGGTATGCATAGGTATAGATATTACGTGGGTTATAGGCAGAGTCATTGTAGATGTACACACACACACACATGGGGAAAGGAGTTTTAGTTTGATTTTGATGGCTTGGCTCCGTAAAGCCTGGACGGAGGTGAGTGATTTGTGAAATGAATAATTATGATGATTGGTATCTTTAATTCTCTACGTAGTCTAGCCTTATTGTGTTGAATTAATTAGTTATTTTAATCTCTCCGAGGACTACTCTTTATGAAAGGAAAGACTCCGTATACACACACACACTGTATGAAATCAAACAAGAAATAAAAGAGTGAGAGAGAGAGAGAGGGAAAAAACGAGAACAAAACTCTTGCACGAAATATATATATTATGATGAAGGGAAAAAAAGTTTAGAAAGAGAAGAGAGTAGCAATAGGAATACCCCAGAGTCCACATTTAAAAGAAATCAAGTCTTGTGTATTTTAATATCAAATTTTTAAAGATGAGGATGGGAACTGCAGTACTAAAGCAGGAGCAGGAGAGAGAGAGAGACAGATAAATAGATTGAATAGAAGACGCGATGAGCAACGAAGGTATTATGCAAAGTCAGTCGGATAATTTAGAGCTCCTTTTTTTATTTTTGGGGTGGTGTTCGAGTCCCGTCCCGAGTCTAACTTTGGACATTCAGGAAGTAAAGCTGAGCGAGGACGACATACATTTCACCTCCTTTTTCCGTCTCAAATTATTAACTAGCTCCACTCATTTCTGTCTCCATACTTGTACAGCATGTTAGCTGAGCGGGTCGACTGTGCAACATGGGAGAATAGAGTATAGCATGTGTACAACTGTAGATTCGTCGAGACAGGAGAGACATGATATGTAATGGCATTAATAAGATAAAAATTACAATGTATCCAATATCTAATCGTAAGAATGCTCTCGGAAATAGATCTCTCTCTCTCTCTCTTTCCATCTCCACTCGCATTGAACAACCCCATCTTCCCCTATCATCCATTGTATTCCGTTATACTCTCTCTCTTTCTAATATTCCACATCTCTCCCAGTATCATTATTATTACCCGTGCTCTATGATTTCTTATCCTGCTCTGATTTAATCTCATCTTCTGCCTCAACCATCAACCTGGAGTAGGCAATTACGTCTATCTCCTCCTTACGATTAATAAACTCCAGCTCTACCATCCCAACCAAGAGGAAAATGCTCGAAATTCTCCTAATAAAAAAGGCAGAGTGCTCTAAATGTACCCACTTTTAGGTTTTTAGAAGGAAACGACAAGGGATAGAGATGTGGTTTGGTTTTCTACAGAAGTGATGCATGTGTATTACAATTAAAATTAAACAGAGGACGAATTCTAGAAGACAAAGTCATCAAGCACTGCCATACTGCTTTGGATGGACTGATACTGGGGTGAGGATTCCTTCAGCCAGCACCGCGCACACTTCCTTTTTGGTGTCCGTGTGCAGCTCTGGTCTAGTTCACCCCGTAGAGTGCACACACATATTTATGTCATTATGGAAAGCTTAAAAATTGTAATAAGCCTAGAGTCTCATATTATGAATGTCGAGAAGGACGAAAAAAAAAGGAAATGTATTTTGTCTCTCTCATCTCCAAAACGCCATGCCCCTATCATTCTATCATCACCAACATATGGCATTCCACCACCACCACACATGCCATGACTCAACAGTCAACATTAATTTTTGTCCTCAGTGTACGTGCATACGAGATAATGTATAACATAGACTTGCGGATAGAGATGTATAGATGAGAGTCTGACTAACTACTGTAAGTGTCTCAATATTCTTACGGAATCCAATTCCTCACACATCCGCACTCATTGAAGTTGTGGAAAAATTACAAATATGAGGAGTGTACGAGAGGGATTTCAATTACTTAAACCGTCGAGTGTCACGTAGAAAATTGAGCCGAGCCATTACTAATAATTTTGTGTACTCTGTCTTTACATTGAGCCAGCATCGGAGGAGCGGAATAGAGAGAGGAGAGAGAAGTCAGATGGAAAAGAGGACTAATCAAGTTGCTGCTATGCTGCTGACTTTCCCCTCATTGTCACAGTCATACAATAATTATTAGTCTCTGTGGAGTCGAAATAATTCTGACGACAGAGACTGTGTGAGAGTGTGAAATCCTCATGGATTTTCAATCCCATGAACTCATTCCTGTTGTGGCTGCTCTACAAATGAATGCAAATTAGAAATATACATGACTCGAGTGTCTCCGTGCGGAGCGTGTATACATGGAGATGATTCAGAAAAGAAACAAGTTTGATTAATCATAATCGCCAAATAGAAAATACAAGTCATGATTTGTAAAAGATATATGTACATGGGGGACCGCACTGGAGAGGATACAGCGTGTGTGTTGAGTCGTCCCCATAATAGTCCAGCAGAGCGGAGACCAAATTATTGTCTGTGAATTAATGGTGTCGCGATGTCGCGATAATGCTACATACAAGGGTTGAGCGGGTTGAGAAATGAGTATGAAAAGGACAGTACCTGGCAGTCGTACAGTCTTTGTAGAGAACGTCAAAATCTTTGCATGACAAAAGTTTGCAGCGATTTACCCCTGGCTGAATGGCTCCCAGCCCGCGAAGAATCCGAACTTGTTCCACATTGCAAACTATGGGGACAATGTCGAGTCGTTTCAACTTGGTGTAAACTGTATGAAGTCCCCCCACCAAATGCTTAAGGAAAAGTTCAAATGCTTGAGGTAAACAGAGCATCGTCTCTCCATTGATGACGAAAGCGGCAACTTTCTGACCGCGATAGTCCACTAATTTGCATTCATTGACACTTGGGTCATTGCTCGGAACTTGGGGTGCGGGAGGACTTCCGTACGGATGCCGATCTAAACCTCGATCCCCCACAAATGAGGAATTACTCCCGCCAAAATCATGATGATGAAATGAGGCGGCCGCCGCGGAGCTCATTGCATTCAGTGCACTCAGACTCGCCAGTATCCCGGGTGGCATGTTCTTGGCTGAGGATGCGGCAATGGAGTTGATCATATGTTGAGCAGCCAGTGACGTCGGTGGGCCGAGTGGAGAGTGATTTTGATCCATGGGTGGACTGTACGGTGCTTTGGAACCACGGCTCGACAATGGAAGGGCCATTGGAGACAATGACCCTCTTGAGGGTGGAGATGTCACCTCTTCACCGCTTGACCCTCCGGATTCCATCGTCTGGTCTATTTTCATCAACATTTGTCGCTCCCCTAGATGATGGTTTGACCCGCCAAGTATGTATGAGTTAAGGTGTGCGATTAACACACTGTTCAAATTACACGTTGCAATCTTGACTTTTAAACTTTAACACTGTGACTCAAGTGATCAGATCCCTATTTTTCTATTTGTCACCGCTCCTATGCCTCAGTTCAAACAACGCTATGTATCCAGATCCTTGTCCATCAAGTCTATTCTTAACCAAGTCGACCGAGTCAATTCACAGGAAAAACATCACACACAATCCAACAATCCAACTCAATTTCACAGCATCCAGAGTCATGTTATATGTTCTGCAATGTAATTGACCGCCACTATAATACTCTCTGGACTGATTTATTTCCACCCGATTCCTCCCTCCAGAGTAGTCCCTGTGTCTATAACTTCACTAGTAAAAAACAACAACTCGGACACGTCTGTCTTGGCAGTAGTAATCAAGTCCAAGTTCCTAGTCCTCTGATAAATTGTCTACCCAAATCGTAGCAAGTCCAAGTACTCTACACATTCTCTAAGGTTTCAAGTCCTGGACAGTTAAGTTTTCTCACGAATAATTATTACAATCCGAGGGTGTGGCATAAAAAATCCGAGTTGTAAGTTTACTTCTAATCAACTCAAAAAACTAGCAAGAATAATATTCATCCACGGCAAGACACACAGTCAGTCGTCACCTTTCCTTATAAATGATCGGTGAAACCTTTTGTTGCACAGAGCTGAGCACTTAATTTCACCGACCACCACAATAACAAACAAGAATAAGATGAACAAAACCTGATATTACATTAATGAAACACAGAATAGAAGTTTCTGTTTCTATCTTGCAATTTTTCTTCTTCCTTCCTTTGGTTTTCGTTTTTTGAAATTATTCACAGTGGAATTTATCGTCCAGCTTTTTTCTTCACCCTATTGTCTCTGCTATAGAGTCTGGGTAAAATGTGTGAGAGGAGCTCAATTGGAAATTTACCTGAGTTGCTCTGCGTCACTCGATGTAAAGACTTTACAAAAAATATACGGCAAATAGTATAAGAATCCAGAACTTTTATTTCTTGTTAATTCTTTTACAAAAACAATTTTGAATTTTGATTTCCTTGTAAATTGGACAATCAGTTGGGAGTTGTGGCTCTCGTGAGCTGTGTGTTGATGATAGAGGTGGAGGTTGTAGGTGGGAATTGGCGGCAGTCCGTATAGTCTACGGAAGGTTTTTGCTCAGTTAGTATTGTCACTCTGATTGAGGTGGAATTGGACTAACAATTGTTAAAACTGTGGAGTTGTTGACGAGATAGTTCTACCTGGTGGATCGGAGATGAAGACTATAGATGATTGGAAGGAACTGAGGGTTTCCCTGTCGTGTTTGTTGTGCCACTGTGAACTGTATGTGTGTGTGTGTGTGTGTGTGTGTGTGTGTGTGAGTGAGGAGTTGGGATGAAGCGAGACGTGAAGAGCCGAAACACGTGGAGTTTTGGATTTGGGAAGTTGAGAGTGAGAGAGCGTCCACGTTGAGTAGGTATCTACGGAATAGTGGAGGAGGTGTAGGACTGAAGAGAAGGAGAAACAGCGAGTTTGTCAGTGGACCTGTTCTCCTCTTTACTCTTGTCTTTTCTTGTGGACTTCTTGGTCTTCTTTCTTTCTGTCTGTCTGTGTGCAGTTTTTCCTTGTTTCCCAGCGACCCTTCAAGTCCTTCAAATAATGAGGGACCACAAGAATGTGCTCAAGTTCAGGGTGAGATTTCTGCAAGGAAGAGAGACAGGTACTTGACGATCAGGTCGACTCGAAATATCGTATTAGAGTAGGGAAGGAGAAGTAGGTATGAACAAAAGCAACAACAATCGAATTGCAGTTGAATTGGACTGGAATGAGATCTGTGAAGTCAAATCCTTTGCGCAACCCGAAGACTCATTGGTTCTTGTTCTTCAGACGTAACGCCTCGATTTGGTTCCATTGGTGAAGGAGCATCGGAACAACACCAAAAAAGCGATGACAAAAAGTTAAAAATTACATATCACAATTGAAGGCGGATTCTTGACTGATCTGTCCTCTCCTCTCTTCCACCATTCAAACTTGATACAAGAACCACTTTACCTATTTTCCCCGCACATCCCTACTTCTCTCCTCTCGTGCCTATACATAGGTACATAAGGCGGCTGCTGTGCATACGTATAATTGGATCAGACCTCGTCGCGCTATATATCTTGTTCCCCTCTTCTTCTTCGCCTTCGCCTTCTCCTCCTCACTCACTCAGGCAAACAAGAAATTCAAATCCAACCTACTGCTCCCACCACAAACATATGAGCACGACCATCAACACCAACTACTACTTCCACATTTAGACAGTCAATGGTCAGAGGAGTATTTCTTTCTTCACACCTAAAATTATTTCTGCCACCATAAGCCACTTGCCCCTCACAGCTTGACCATTTCTCACCTGTCTCTCTTACTCAGATTATGTAGCTATTTCACCTCACACTCTTTCTCCCTGCACTGAGTATCCACTGTCTCACCTTTATAGCTCAGCAGCACAAACCAAAACCAAGGGCCACACAGCATAGGCTCCGCTCAGCGATGCGCAAACATTTTCGCAGTCACCTCCTCTGGTTCTGGCTCTGGCTCAGGTGCTCCTGTCCTGTGAGGAGACAGGTGAAGATCTTGCCTTCTGTACACACGTTGGAGAGATACTGCTGAGTAAAACACTGCGGACGCAGTTATTGTCACGTCTCCTCACACATCAAAGCTTCGCTAATCCGAGCGACAAATGAATTGCTGTCACTACCTCGGATCCTTGCGTCAACTCTCAATCCTTTATTGGAGTCCTCACACTCTTCCACTCTTCCTCAGAGACAGTCTTAGCGCTCCGTAAGATGTGAGTACATTGGTATTTACTCCAATTACGTGAACTCCCTAATGCAGAAATTCTCGGACGATGCGATGTCTATGCTATGCCAAGGAATGACCACATCACCATGAGACAAACTATTGACTCACTTAAATGACTAAATCATACAGACCCGCCTGACAGATTTCCATGGTACATTATGAACCAAGCGCTTTTTCCTTGACGGCTCAGCTTCCTTGAGCGTGGAGTAGTAGACCATGTAACTCCTTATATACTCGCATATATACACACAATTGCCTTACATGTGAATATAGGTATGTAGGTACCTAGTAAAGTCTTCCAGCTCTCTTGCTCCGTCCACGGACGGAGACCAGGTCGGTGGCTATAGGCTTTGAGTCTTATAATAATATTATAATTTATTATAGACGAGCATACAGAGATGTTCGGGAGAGATTAAAAATGCTGTGGTGTGAGTATTAGAGCACGTACGAAAAGACTGATGGAGTTCAATTTCATTTCATAACTTTTTGTGAGTAAAGAGGGGATCCGAACCCGATAAAATATTACATAAGCTCAGTACACAAGCAGGAAACAGTGAGGAGAGACTCTGACATATAATCATGTAGCAACCAAGGTAGATAGATGTATGTTATATGTAGGTAGGCAGGGAACCCACTTGATACACACAAGAATACTCAGTACATACTTTGGCGTTGGATGGATGCGATGCA
This sequence comes from Dicyrtomina saundersi, assembly GCA_034695245.1. NCBI lineage: Eukaryota > Metazoa > Arthropoda > Collembola > Symphypleona > Dicyrtomidae > Dicyrtomina > Dicyrtomina saundersi. The sequence goes on along the minus strand of JAQFZE010000728.1, from coordinate 8,007 downwards.
ACAATGTGGCCGATTCTTCTGCAAAATATGCCTGTACCTACTCCGTCCTTCCATCATCTCATTCTCGTCGGACCAGCGACTAGGCAGGCAGGGTAAACTGGAGGACTTGATAGGAGTGCATGGAATCAAACCAATACCAAAACCAAGCATGCATCCGCCACATCTAATAAATACTATAAACTATACATATGCTTACATGAGTAGGCACTTGGAGGGAAACTACTATTGTGGACCCATGTAAAAATGGATGGGCTACGGTTTATGGAGAGAGAAGGATCCTCTGCACAAGTGGGGAGAGACGAACATCGGCAGAAAGGAGATCAGGTCATAGCTGAGTTAGTAGGAGTAGGGGTGGCTTTTACACATGTACAGTGAAACAGACACATGGAGACTAAACGCTTGACAAATGACGTTACATATTCTCCATAACAGATTTATGACCCGAGGCGAGAGCAATAATTCCAGTTTTTGAATGCATCAGCTATGCAAATAACATAACTACAGGACTAGCTCCAAAGAAAAGACATTCCACCTATATTTAGAGATGCAAGAACGAATTCTCATCTCGACGATTTCCTCTCCGCTGTGTACGTGAGTGTACACACATGTAGGTAGGTACATATTATGCAGTGGATGGATGGATGGATGGATGGATGGGAGCGAGTGCTAGGGTAGTTGGCATATCTATCAAAATGCTCTCTACCCCTGGCCTGCAATCTTTTTTATTTAATTTATCCAGTCACTCCATTCATTCCACACACAAAAATTACATCAAGTCAATCTTTACTAAATACAAGTTGAAGTTCCAAGTCCAAGTGGACGTGGAACGTGGAAGTGAGCCAACAGCCAAGCCAGTCGTCTTTTCAACTCCAAACTACATACTGTAGAGACTGGGAGAGTGTATCAGTATTTTGTAGTGGTCACTTCTCTCTCTCTCTCGTCCTTCCTTTCCTTAAACCTCCTGATTTATTGTTCATCATATTCGTATTTCATACGAAAGTATACACTGAAGACACACACTCCCTCTGGAAATTTTATGAGTTTTCCCTATCTCCTCAAGCTCTTTCCTCTCTCTCCTTATTACTCTTGTTTACTTGTCTCCTGTCTTCTTCTTCTTTTCTTTCTACCTATCCAGTTCCTTGAGGAATTAAGTATTCAATTTTTCCACTGCTGACGTCCCACCCATCAAACATTGTCCGGCCTCATCATCAGAATGGTTCTTCTCCCCTCATCCTCCTCAAGTCAAATGTGCGGAATGGGAATAATTTTATTCACTCCGTCTCTTCCATCTTTCAATTCATTTAGTTTCATTTAGTTGAATACCAAAAGCAATGCTGATATGTCCAGTCAGAGTTGTGGAATTCTTTTTTCCTCACTCATGAGCACTATTAAAGGTGTACTCGGACTTGGAAATAAAATAATTGTGTGTAGGTAGGTAGCTCCCTAGGAAGACACTGTTACGACAGAAATTTTAATTCCCACAATATGCAATGTTATTGTCACATGACAAAGGGGAAAACCGGCCTTAATTTACTAACGGCCAACTACCATATGAACATCGTAGATCTTTATGCCTCACAATTACATAAATACCTACTGTGGATTTCCGCGTACCTACTTATGTATTAAAGCAAAAGGTGGATGTGCTAGCCGAGAACTAAGTAGACCTTAATGGTGAGTTAAACAAGAACAATTTTAAAATTAGCACAAGTATTACGTATGTTGGGAGGGAAGGTGTGAATTCGTTTCCTTCACAAGGAACTGACTCTCTACCACTGTTCTGTGGTCTCTACCTCAAAGGGAACCGGACTAAGGGAAACTCATAGAATTTATTGTAAAAACTGGGAGTTTTGTAAAGTACAAATAATGTAATAGGAATGAGAAGAGATAGTAGTGAGAGATTCCCAAAAACTATTTTTTGATGGTGGTGGTAGTAGTGGTGATGGTGGTGGTGGTGGTGGTTGGTGGTGGCAGTGGGGAAGGAAATAAGGAATGCAATGTGTGTAGGTGAGGAGATAGGAGAGTTAAAGAATTAGAAAAGAAAACCATCATTGTATAAAACTATTAACATAAGTTGACTGGCCTTTGTTGTGGAGTGAAAAGGAACTTCTTTTGGTGGAGTACTTTTCGTTTTTCAAATTTTAATAGACCCCCGTGTACACCTGTAATTATCTTGTAGAAATTTCTTGTCTCGTCCATGTATCTCTATGACCAATGAGTTTGTAATTAAAGCAACCCATTTGTACTTTGTAAATGCACCCACAACAACAAGGACCTGAGCGACCAACAGACAAACATCACTCCTCCTTCTCTCAATACAATATATTATCCTTCCCTTCGACTACTTGACTCCTTCAAAGCCTTTTAACATCATGTTCAAGTCAGCCACTAACTTTATCGGTTTAAGATGATAGCTACTAATTTGCCCAGTGAGTACATACCATCATGTGAGGAGGGAGTATGTAGAGCTCTCCGCTCTCTCCCCCTCTGCCACTAAACACCACAACAGCCCCACCATTCCAACGCCAACTCCAACTCCAATACTCCAATGCACTCATTTCGGACTTACATAACAGAAAAATGATGCAGACGGCGGAGGGCATACATCACATAGAGGACGAGGAGAGCGAGGGGAGTATGTGAGATCTCCTTCGTACGGTTGAAATTGAAGTGGAAGAACACATGCATAATCTCCTCACTCATAAATACACATTGGGAGTGGATCTACTATAAACAAGGGATTTATGCTCCTCATATGAACTACCTACGTGGAATTGAAGGGAGACTCAACTACCGTGCAAATGTATCCAACTGTCTTGTCATGTAGCTTGTGCCAAAGTTTAGTTGAGTCAGTGTTAATTGAATTGAACCAGGATCAAGATGATGTGCTGATTGGTATGTGAAGAGGTAGAGGCTCATGTGTGTTTACAACAACGGGATTTGGACTCAGTGAGACACACAAGTTAGAATGAAATATTAAGGACTGTCTGTCTATTTGTACGTAGTAGTAGGTATGTATCTGTGTGGGTAGGTTGGGTCGTCTCATCTGTCCATCTGTGGAGCACAATGCAAGAATATTATAGAAGGAGAGAGAAATATCTGTAGATACTACTCGACGAGAGCAATGCGCAGCACAGGGCAACTCCTGCGACTTCCACATCCTCTCCGCGGACTCATACGAGAACTGACGAGAGGCCACGGTTTCTCAGCTCAAGTGTCTATAAGATGACACTGCTCCCTCACTGTCTTTGAGTCTACTAGAACAAGAGTCCCTCCTCCGTCTCCACTTCCAACTAATTGCGCATTACACTCTTCTCACTTAACAGTCTCTATGACCCTTTTAATTTCCAATTACAAATCCTCATTTTACTACTCTACTTTCCCGGAGTTTCTGCCCAGCCTATACGACTACAGTTCCATCCTTTCCTCTCTTGGAGACTATTCACAAGGACGCACTATAGAACCTGGATCAAGTGTCTACGTAGGTAGTCCCTGTAAATACTACATGCCCCTACCTACTCACGTGGAGTTGGGATGCTGCGGCGTGCACAAATCTCATCATGACTTCTGCATCCCGCTTCCGGCCGTATTCTATTCTTTGATTGCACGAACACGAACCTATAGATACCTATAGGCACATTGGGACCAGCATCTTGAAGACGAATTATGAAGGTCACTACCCGGGCCGGGGTCCCACAGCTCTCCTATCCAGAAACCTTGGTTTTCTTACTGAAAAATAAGGTGGTGCGGTATTGATTTTTACACACCCAAACTTCTCTTTGCTTGGCATTTTAGTTATGATGTTGGTTGTGTAATTTTATCGCTACAAAAGGAGCGCATAAAAAAATTCTTGGTAATAATTTGTTTTCTGATTTTTAAAAAAATAATAATAATTTATGAACACTCATTGTTGGAGTAGGAGATATATTAGAAGATAGAAGAGCATCTTAAGACTGCACTAGGACGGTTGAGGCGTCCATGCAGTTCCTTGATTCGACCATCGTTGTCATTTCTTAGACTTGAGCTGACATCTTGTTTCGAAGGAGTTGAGTCATTGGATTGTGTTGTAGGGATTAAAGAAGAAATATTTATTTTATTTTATTGCTATAAGGTGGTTAGTGGCAATTTCCATTAAGCTTCAGACTCGGCTTATGAGCCTTTTCTTCATACAGTATGCACATATAGACGTAGATACGTAGGTAGAGGTAGGATATAGTTCCCGAGCTGAGGCGGACGAGTCTAAAGAAACTGCACAACAACGGATTTTCTTTTTGGGTGTTTTTCTCTTGTTTCATGGCGCGCAAAAAAAGTAAACTTCTTCTCGGCGAAGAGAGTGAACTGATAGATAAAGATAAAAGTACCAATTAAATAAACAACTAAAAGTTGGATGTTAGTCAGATATGCAAATGATGATGATGATCTGGGAAACATTGACCTGAAAGCCTGAGACATTAAATTTTAATGGTTATTCTCCTTTTATATCTCGACGCGACTAGTAGTAGTAGTAGTAGAAGAAAAGGAACGACGAGGCATTCTGTCATTTTACGTTTATGTTTATACGCTCCTCTCCGCGTCCACACCGTACCGTACCGTCCTCGTCCTCGACCATAAGCTTTTGTTAATTTGAATGGATAAATAAGACATGAAAGAAATGACTGCTATTTCCGGGTGGTCGTTCTCCTCATAACAATTACCTCAGAAAGCCTACAATGAAAATGTCAGAGAAACAATTTATGTGAATTATAATTTAGTCTTGTAATTTATAATTTAGTAGTGTTATGAAGGCAAGGGAAGCGGATGGGTGTTCAGACGGCTAATATATATTTTCATGACTAAATTGCACATTAGAGTCCCGTTTTTTTCTCTGGATGTTGTAGTTCTGTAAATGCAGGATTTTTGTGTGAGAGAGAGAGAGAGAGAGAGAGAGAGAGAGAGAGAGAGAGAGAGAGAGAGAGAGAGCTACATAGTAAATTATTGCAAATGAAATGAAAAGGTGACAATTACGCTTCGGACCAAAGTACTAACTAGCACATAAGGATATAGCTTATGGGAGAGAGGGAAAACAGATTGGGAAAAGCTTTTTTGATGCAAATTAGATTCATTCTCAGCGTCACATGAGAAACACTCTGTATACAACGTTTTGTTTTTGTATCAACATCTATTCTCTTTTTTTTCTCTTCTTATTTGTTATACACATCATTAGCTATTGTACTCGAATTATATCGCAAATGGATATTATTACTATCACTCTACTACACAGAATCCTACTCTCTCTCTCTCTCTCTCTCTCAATCTTTACGTTATTTTACTGGCACTCGCACTACCAATGGTAATGTGAGGGAAGACTGACGAGCATAATGTCAGCCTATAGATTACATGTAAAATTAATAACCCCAAATGTAACTACATATTTCTCTCCATTCTTCCTAGCGCTGGGTATGCACGCGGACTGGGACTGTGAAAAAAAAAACAGAAACTTCCCAATCATGCATCAGAGTCATCCCTCACTACCTAATACACTATAGCCAGCGTCAGTCAGACTGTACAGAGTATCAGAAGGCATGCCGACGACTGAATATATTTTTGTTGGCAGAAGGAAATACATTGAAGAGTGGCTTTTTTGCAGTCTCTGTCTGATTTCTATATATTCGATGATGATTGATTTGAAAAGGTGCAGGGAAATGTGTTTTTATACTTTTGTGAAGCGGGAGTAGTACTTACGTACAGTGCTCTGTCTCTGTGGATCATTCTTATCTCAAACTAGAATAATGGGTGAACCAAAGCCATGACACATTGACTATCTCGTCTGCACGGTCCAACTCGAACAGAAAGTATTAAAAAGGTAGAACAAGGGAAGCTGGATAGAAAGTGCAAGTAATGCGAGGATCATTTTTCTAATTTAATTTCAGATCACAAAATGTTTCTCTATCTGTTTTTCTTGTGCAGACAGAAGCATTCATGGACACAAAACACAAAGTCCGAGAGAAAGAGAGAGAGAGAGACTGAATTTTGATTTTTTTATTATATAAATTTTCCGTTCATTATGTAGGTAGGTAGGTAGCTGCTGGAAGTAGGTATAGGTACATGATGATTTGCCATTATATGCCCTATCAAGTCTGCTCAGCACATTTAATTTTTATTGTCCACTACTTAATACACGCTATAGTTCCCAACAAAAACTAGATCTAGAGCTACAACCATATATCTATGGAAGCGTCCCTATTTTACATAATATCTATCCATCTGGCTTGGTCATATCTGTGTGTGTCTATCTGCCTGTGTTCGCAACTCACTACTGAGTACGAGTATATGCATTGTTGACGGGCTGAAGTGCTCATACGAGTTCTTTCGTTTTCCTTAATCGGCATACCGACTGTGCATCTGTAATCTGGAGTGAACAGTGAAGCACGGATTTGAGTAATTCAAATAATGTATTCGTATTCAGGGAATAGAGGACATAATATATATAAAGTAAAAAAAAAAATAATAGAGAACTTGGTTAAAGATGGATTTGGATTGGTATTCGTATGTAGTGGAGAGCGGATGAGGTATAAGTGGTTAATAGGTTTAAGCATTTACTACATGACCATGAATCTATAAAATACAAAAAGTAAAAAGTGTGGCGAGAGAGCGAGAGCGAGGGAGGGAGAGGATGAAGGGAATGATTACACTTGGAACCCATCTCTCTTCTCCATTCTCTTCACAACGGAGCAGAAAAAGGCTACAGATCGAGATCATGCTTTCATCTATTGATTTTATCAATGTGTATATGACTCACGTTGTATTATTATTGCACAGGATAAACCTGCATACCACAATTTTTTTACCGTCATTTCGTTCATGGTAAGGTATCCGTATCCAGCACCTCTGTCTGTCCGTCTGTCTGAAGACATAGGTATAGACACTCCATGCATACGGACCCACACTATCTATTAGTACTCATCTGTATGTAACTATTAGCTCTGTAGGAGAGCAGAGAAGCTATGGGCATTGTTCCTCTTTATTGCGGATATATTTCTCTCGTCGTTGTTATTCTGTGGACTGGGAAGTCCAAATCCACATTCCCCTCAATGTGTATCCGATATACATTGAGTTGTGGCGGATATCTCTACTTAAGAGACGTTTAGACAAGATGTGTGATGGTTCTAGTTCAAATTTTATCCATGTAGTTCTTCTGTCTTGTCCTCCCTGTACTGAGGATGAGACGAGATACCGAGATTTAAAAGTAAATCTGTGTGGCGAGTGACTGTATTAAGAGTTTCGCATCTAGGTATCTGCCATGTACATCTGCGGTAGAAGAAGAGGAGAGTCAGAATATCTGTATGTGTAGGTATATTATAGCCCTTGAATTCTTTTTTTCAACTAAGAACAACTACACTGTACAAGGTGATCACACCATTCTCTCTATTTCAAGAGTTTCATCTCGAACCATTGTCTCCACCATCAACTTCATCTTCATGGGTCCATGCACCCTTCAATCTTTTTCCCATCAAAAATCTTTAGCTTCAATTCAGTCCAAGTCCAATGCAATGCAATGTATGCAGGGAGGGAGGGAGGGAGTAGTATGTACAGTCTTTTGAGTCTGAGCGAGTTAGTTGTTGGGATGTAGGGAGTGGGGCGGGCGAGTGAGCGAGTTGATGACAACTACGATGCACAGATTGCAAATCCATCAATCTACCAAGCCACTTTGCTTGGTGAACGAAAACGATTATACAAAATTCTCGGAGAATATTTTTCTAAGCTAAAAATCTTTAATGCAATCTCACTCACAGTTCTACCATTCTCTCTCGCTCTCATCCTATAAGTCTGTTTTATTCTTTTCTATTCGCTTCTATCTCCGCTCTGTATCAACTCATATCTCTCCCTCAAAGGAAGCACCTATTTATTTACACACATAGTACAGTGAAATTCACTTAAAAGGGACTCCGCTGGACCGACCTAATTTGTCCCTTATAACCGAATTCCCTTTTAACCGTTTAAGGGATTTCCCTTTTAAGCGGATTTCAG
>JAQFZE010000727.1:0-22931 GCA_034695245.1 Dicyrtomina saundersi | reverse complement strand
TATGGGTCATTTTGGTTCTTCACACACGATATTATAATGTCAACGTCAATACTGCGTTTGTTCGCTACCTGAATTCAGATTCAGATTCACACACACACAGCCGTCTTTTCCCCACTGTTTGCCACTGCTATGCTGTCTGAAACTGAAATCAGTCCACACAGAACATTATTACAACATGGGACAATTAAATACAGTGATTTGTGAGCCCAATCTTCCCAATCTCACCTCCTCAACTCAACTCTAATCGTAAGGAGCTTAACATCCACGTTATTTATTTTCTCAAAGGACAAATTAACACAGTCAACATCCTAATCATTCCATCAATAATTTTTGTGAGTCACAACCAATTCAGTACGAACCTACAGCGAGCGAGGCGAGAACAAATTAATATCTGTTCAAATAATAATATAAGCAACAACCTACGCAAACTTTATAGTTTAGGGATACCAATACGACTCTATCAACCATATTTTTATTATGATCCACAATCCGCATGTGTGTAATACATTATATGCCACACAATATACTAATACCGACACCATCTAGCCTTCATGGAGTGGTCGTCGTGGTCATGTCATATGTACATAGCAGGAGTCCCTTGGAATGAAATGGAAAAATGAAATGTAATGAAACCAATAAGACAGAGACTGATGTGCTCTTAATAAGGACCTCTGATCCTAATCAACCATCAACCAGACAAACATATTAACATGATATTATTTTACTAATAATAATTATACTCGCAAGTAATCTCTTCTCAAGTCGGTAAATGCCTTTTCATTATTTCCATTTAGCTTATCATCCTCACATCTATGAGATCAGCGAGGCAGCTACATTACCTTCTCCATCATGTTCTATTTGCATAAGTGTGCTGTCTCTTGCTCAGGCAATGCACTCATTTTTCACTTCAATTCTAACTCATTTTTCTTGTCTGACTTTTAGACTACCCTATACGAGTCCACCCTATAGTCTATAGGCACAACTATATATGTATAGCCATACCTACTCAATACGTAAGTACCTAGGTATTTCTTTTCTTTTTTGAATTTCGTAAGGGGTGACATCATTTATGGACGATCCCACCTCAATCTAATCCTCACATTTCTCCGCGCTCAACTAAAAAGATATCATTACGACACTGCAGCCTGCACTACCCACAACTTCTTACATAGGTCTATGCCCCGTCGAAATTCAAAATATTAAATCTCACATCTTTTACTTTGCTCTCAAACATTATCCCTACACATAAGTGGAGGTGATGAAAGTTATAAGCTTCCCCTTTAATTTCCACACGGCACATTTAAATCCGTCATTATTTGCGTGTAGACTGCAGACAGATCTCTATTTAATTTTTTATTATCTCACCAGACTAATTTTACGCTCAATAAAGCTTAAAAAACGGAGAGTATAAAAAACTAAAATGCAGTTTTCAATTCGAACATTAACTTGTACTGTCTGTATATAGTATCTAGGAACTAGGAAGCTTCATTTAATATCATGGGGTGCGGTGATAATATTTAGTAATTGATCGTAAAGCTAAGGTAATCATCTAGTACACGTCTCGTAGTAAAGTCATATTTTCATTTTAACTTCAAAATGGTACGATGAGATCACAATAGCACATGACAAATTCTCTCCTCGGTCCCAAACCCAAATGTGAGATCAGCGTCTATGTCAATACAACTGTCTAAATTACTAATTAAACTCTGGACTCAATTCGTAGGTCAAGATTACGTCCTTCCAATAGTCTATGCTCCATATATCACGATTGGCAATTAAAAAAATGATCAGTTTAATTTGTCACATTTAAAACTCAATTAAAATATTTATGAAGTGAATTGTTTATTTACAGATACTTATGTTCGATGTCGATGCAGTATGCAATCAATCCAACTTTGAAATTGGAATTGATTTTGAGTCAAGTATCCAACACTTGAGCTTCTTGTCACTATTGGTTCAGCGGTTTGGCAAGTTCAGCATCAAATGTGCAGATGTTCTCTAAACTATTTAACCTAAATAATTGCTCATATATGTATTGTTTGATAAGGGTATAGTAAACATAGCTTAAAGCTGACTATGACATTCTGTTCATCAGTCCGAGATAGAATTTTTGCAGCGTATGCTTGTAATGAAATGATTAAATATCTGTAGAAACAACTACATGCTTGATTGATTTGCGAATTCATGTCCCACGGTGGACGGTTCTTCGATCATCACTTCTTGCAGAAGCTCACTAACATTAAGCTCATTATATAGTCAGTCCAATAATAATTACAACTTACAAATCAATACTACTACAGGGAACTACTCTGTCACTTTCATTTAATTGTAATTTACATTCCCAATGCTCGCCTTCACAAACAATATCAATTCCACACGTATTCTTGTCGTTAATTACTCGCATATTGTTACATGCTATTTATATGCACTTCTCGTTCGTCACCACATTCACACTACCAACTGACAAACTACATAGCGTAGTGTAGTGTCTTTTCAAACTTAACATTTTGTAATCACATTTTATTAATTATTTGTATGATTATTTTCATGTTTTTTTACGCAATCACATAACATATATTATTCGCATTTCGTCATCCTGCCTCAACAGAGACTTTACAGCTGTACTATTTTAATGCATCAGTTCAGTCCAACCACCGCATCGTCACCGTCAGCACTTTGTTTCATTTTTAATTCTGTCTGCTAAATAATGCTGTACAATTTGACACTGTTCCCCAGTAAGTGTAAAAGTACTAAAGAATAACTTCCAAAACAGTTGCAATAAATACGCGTAACCTTAATGTGTAGAGTTTCTTTAATTTTAAATTACACTCTGACTGGAAAATCCGTCTGTAAAAATGCAACCTCAGCACGGCTCTATACTAAATTCAAATTCCTCTTAGTATATAGACTCGCACCCTCAAAATATATACGTAGTCGTACAGTATATAGTGAGATAACATTCTTTAGAACTCAACTCGCTATCTTAGTTAACTATAGTAATCTGGTAGTGCCTTAAAAAACCGTACACCCTATAGCAAGTAGTACCTACTCGAAAATATTGACAAAAGTAAAATGCCCTATAATTTGAAAAGAAACGTGACTCTTACAAAGTATTTAAAATCATAAACTTTTAATTTTATAATTATATCTTCCGCGCAGGTGGAATGTACGTAGAGTTAAAAGAAAACTAAACTCTCAAAGTTTCTGAGAAATCTTTGATGACTGGACTGGGACTGGAGTGAGTGTAAAGTGTAGAGGGACGTATTTAGATCTGTGAATGGATAAATAATACTAAAAAATATTTTAATTACTCCTTACGGCTGTTAGTTTTATTCTGAGTTGAGATTTATACTCTTACCAAGTTCATGTTTTATTTTTATCGTCGTCGCATATAAACGTATCTTGCTGATAGTATCACAAAAATAATCCTAACCTTTCATTGCGTTGCAAGGTGCTCTCCGTGACCGCAGTCGCAGCGAGTCAAATACAATAGAGGAAGCAAAAACCAAAAAAATTTAATAAAAATATAATATGTAGAATGTAAAGGGCAAACAGCACTGACTAGTGAGGAAAGAATCAATAATATACGTGGGTATAGGTACGAATAGTAAAGTAGGCAGGTAGGTAGGTGATCTACCTTAGAGAAATCCCATGCACAATTTTTGTAGACATTACAGACATTTTTTATAGAAGGAAATGTCGTCTCTTAATTATATTGAAACAAAAAAAAACCTGGCGAGTTCCCAATGACAAAATTGCGTAGTACACTTATTTCGAATATTTTGTGAAATCGACCAAAAATTGTGGGTCTGGGGCAGGACTTTGAGATGTTAATTACATATATTACATATATATCTACATAAGGGAAGATGCTCTTTACCCTCATCTTCTCACTCTATATATGACTCACATTCAGCTTTTCTTTTTCTTAATTTTTGTGTGCAGAGAAGCCAATCTGCTTCAGGCTGTTGTTGTTTTGTCTAATCTTTCCACTTAAAATCAACAAGCATGTGGACAGGGTACGGGATGTGTGTGATTTTCCCATACATACGTATAGCTACCTAGCAACATTAAAACATTAAAATCCCTACGTACGTTCTCTCTCAATAAAACTAAGCGTACATAATTACATACACAAGATCTGGCAAAGAATTTTACTTATGTGAGATGTATCAAAAAATGAAGATGCTACACTAACTCTTGTTATTCTTGTTCGTAATAATAGTTATTTTGTAAAAAAATAATTTATTTAAGGAAATGCTCAAGTTCTTCTTCAGTACTCGTAGCACAATTCCCACGCTGATAATAATGATCTCAATATAGTTGTGGTCATTTTTTAATCTTCATGAACTTTGTAATTCACTATATAGTAAAAAAAAAAGACTCCCCCAAAAAAAACGAAATATTTTGGGTGTTGGGTTGGGTTAAGGTTTCATAAAGTGTACAAGGTCATGTCTAAATAAAAATATTTTTGCATGTTCCATCTGCTTGACTGATAAAGAATATATTACATTTCAAAAATTACTATTACACAATCTCCCACATAATAATCATAATCGTAATTATCTTTCTGTTCCTCTAGTCAATATCATAAACAAAAGTGCAGAACACTTGGAAAGTTATGGAATGTCTTCTGATACACATGCATTATAGCAATATGGCTAATGGTCAAAATAACAATCAAGTTCGTCGCATATTCATACATCATATCATAATCATACAATTTTTTTTTGAGCGAGCATAATATCACACACAAAAAATTAATTATTCCTTTTAAACATTTACAAGCTGAGACAGCGGGCTGTTGGAAAAAAAGAGAGAGAGAGAACGATATTTTAATATTACTTTTAGACACGAAAGGCTCCGCACTATACTATGGCAAAAAAACTTTTAACCATTTAAATGTCTATCATTTAATTAATAACTATGTGGGTACCTACATAGGTTATGCAATATGTCAATGTATCTGTACATATAGTATATAGTCAACCATGAATTTCCATTTCAAAGCAGAATATGCTCACTCAAAGTATTATTTTTTTGGGGGGAATTTTTTGCGTTGTATTGTCGTTGTTTGTGCAAGTGGATTCCATTTCTATCCATCTCGATCATGATTAGGAATTTAAAATCCCTCCTCCTTCCCTTCTGGCATGAACCATATATGCCATATACACCAAACCATACACCACCGCCACGCCATGCCAAATCCAGAATTGAATCAGAAAACCTAATCATAGTACAATAATTTTCGACCATATACTCAATATAGAAATATATACCTGCCTATCTAATATATACATGTACATAAGATATACATGTATTCTAAAACTGTTGAGAGAGATTCACGCCTACACACAAATTCTACAAATAGTCGAACATTATGATATACCGGCCCGGCATTTCAATTCTCTAATATTCCGCTCCCATAATAATAAATGTCTATATGGAAATTATGTGAATAAATTAATCTTGAGCTTAAATAATGGACAAAAGAAGGAAGGAGAACCAAGTGCAAATTCACCATGTTTGACTACTAACCCATAGCACTCAAATCTCAAAAATACATCACACAACATCACAATAAAAGTACCCACTAATTTATGCATTACAATAAGTTACATGTTCACGCTTTTATTAACCTATGTGTCTACACTACAATCCAGAGCTAAAGGCCAAAGTCACAATAAATTTTCCCACTCTTGAAATTTTGTATAATAAATTACATCTGTCTGTCTGTCCCCATAAAACCCCCATTGTGGATCGCCTATGCCCTATGCAATATTGCCCATCGATATCTCTAAAGTATTCGCCGAAAAAGAAAACAACAAAAGATCCATTGGATTTCGATTTCGATATATCGACATTCCACATAGAATACATATCACTATGATTCTGATTCTCACATCGATTTTCTCTTTCCACAGAATACCACACCATCATCATCCAACATAATAATATGCTTGACATTGACGTAGACGGAATTCCATGTATGGTACCTACACCTCCTGCACCACGCATTATGTATGCACACATGCTCCTATTATTATTGTTAGGAATAAAAAGAGAAATGACGGTGACGGTCTCTGTTCCAAATGGGAAATGGTTAACATCTGTCAAAACTAAATAGATACTTTTGAGTGCACACATTGCGAAACTTTAACTTGAAGCCCCACACGGTGGTCCACAATCAGAGGAGTCCGCGCGGTCAGCAGAGAAACTCAATGAAAACGAGAAGGAGATATATATAATTACATTTTTGATTTTACATGAGAAATATTATGATAAGAGAATCAATATTATTATGTATTATCCAAATTGTTTTGTTTCTAATTTAAACTTGCATGAGTCTGATCTCCTGTACAATAACTGTAATTAGTTCCCTACATACGAAAACGAAAACGAACAAACACTGATCTACTGAACTTGATCCACAAAGAGTGCTATACCACTTTACCACTCCATTTCACTCATAGGGATGTACGCTTCTCAAAGATAATATGATATGCTACGTGCAATATGTGAAATATACACTGTGATAAAAGTCGACGAAAGGAGAGGAAATGAGATAGCTACACAGAATCAGAATGGCACCATATGACTCCACTCAGCATCAGCATCCAAATCAACTCAAGATCAAACAAATAAACATTTACACTGAATAAAGTAGAGAGATCTGATCCTGACTGCTATGATCACCTGCTCAACAAAAACAACATAGCTCACAATGGGAACAACGACAACGACGACGAAGAAGAAGCTCAGTGAAGTGAGTGAGTGAGTGATAGTGTCAAAGCCAGAGAGCCAATGATCATTAAATTGAAAAATTTTGTAAATTATCAACAAATCAAAACATTTCCTGTCCATCCTTTTTTATCACGAAATAATAACCTCGTGGAGAGAGAGAAGATGGACAGACAGATGGAAGAGAGGCCTTTTACCTCTTGTTTTGATTGTTGGACAATCATCAGAAAATATCATCATTTTCATTCATGTTCATTCACATAATGCTACATTTTCCAAAACTGCCCTACATTCACAAAAATTGAGTAAAAGTGTGACAAATACAAATGTCCTAATGTCCTTTTTACAAACTACAAAACTACTACAAACACAGTTAACACAAAGAGCGTTTCCCTTTTTTCCCCCATTTTTTTTCATAAAAAATTCAAGTGGCTCGTTTTCGTTCGTTGTACTGTTTCCATTTTTTCTCGACACCTTCTCACTGACTCACACTACATGCATGGCTTTTATCAGTACCTATACCTAGCTCAGTTATTGTACTGTACATAACTGTCACTGAGAGTCTCAGTCAATTTTTTTTGTAGCTTTTTATGGTGACAAACTGCACCACACGCACATCTACAGCAGACTACAGCGTAGTCCAATTCCACAGAAACATATACTTACAATTAGATACGAGAGGAAACTAACTCGGTTAATGAATGTTGAGACACTGACAGACTCAGGCCTCCCAATCCCAATCCAAAATCCTTAAGCATAGGTCCATTAAACTTTTAGAGATAATAAATAAATTAGTCGAGTCGTTTCCTGTCTTTTTTCTCTCTCTCTCTTTCTGCTGTCGCGAACACAATTTCATGCCACAATTTTCTTTTCTTCTTTTCCTCTCATAAGATTTACAGTGCAGGAATGACAGAGAGCCGTAGAACATTACTATAATATTACTATAATGATGATATTATATGGGGCCACCTATTACACGCATAATTTTTGTGGCTACTCTCTCAACTACTGATATCATCACTTTAATCCTAATAGCACATCCGGCGACATCGAGTCGAGTGCAGTGTGCATGCAGAAAATGAAGAATAACAGTTCAATTTGTCTAAAGACCTAAAGTAAACCCATGATTAGTTTTTACACACAACTTTATATCGAAATTTTAAAAGCATTTTGAGCAGCTTCCTTCATTAGTTCTGGTTATATTGGTTTCATCAAATAAAAAGTGAGTTGAGTAAAAAAAAAACCACAGAAAAAAAAACCTCCAACTGTAAACTAGGTCCCCATTAAGACGATGTATAGAGTGATTACTATATAGGTACTCCTACTACTATCAAACTCGCCATTGGATCTGAATGCTCAATTAACGAAATAAATCCACAAGAATGTAAAGGAATAAAACTGGTCAGAATAGAAATCACTTACTTATTTTGAGCTGTACAAACTGCACCCAAGAGAATTACTCAAAAAAAAATACCTATACTATGCTATGCTATGAAGCTGAAGATCCCACATTATAATTTATTGCCGTGTCATTTGAGCGCTAAATAAATGCATGATATAATACTTAAATATACCTACTAACTATGCCCAAGCCCTCAGATCTCAGAGCAACAGCATCAGCTTAGCATCGTTGTCGTTGAATACTTCGTTAGTAGTTCCCGTGGTTCGTGGATCTAATAAGTATATGTAATTTAATGTAATAAACTCTCTTTCTTCTCAATCGTTTGTTGGACGAGCGGAATAATATAACGTGTACAAAATCGTAAAAGAAAAAAAATTCCTCATTCAAACCAATAATGCAATTTAGAAACTGTTTGCAGGGAGAGTGAGTTGTTGTTGTTGTTGAGAAACCGGCTTGAAACATTGAAACTTTACAATCTATCGTTCGTGGTCATAAAAAGATTAAATGTGGTGCAGAACTGCACTCACAGCCTCGTCGCAAGCATAATCATCTCAACACACAACAAATACTTGCACTTAATTATATTGCAGCTCTCATGTCACATACATGTGAAGGTAGGGAGTTGGGATGCAGCTGCAGCCTAATTAAACTCAGACTCACTCTACACTGATATCTGACAAGGGGAGGATTAGTGAGAATTAGCAGACTCTCAACCAACCCGGACACGTTCCCACGCTCTTCCATTCAATTTCCTAATTCACTAAAATCCTCTTTATTTACTTTTATTTTTCCCTACTCTAATTTTATTGATGCACCCTAAACACCGTAAATATCAATTAAATATGCAGCTCCCTCACAAGAAAAAAAAGACAGAATTCTCCTACTACTGACTATACAGAAGCACCGACAGAAACACCGACAGACTTTAAGTAGGTGAATTCCATATAGCTAATCACAAGATTATTTTAAGGATATTGAATTTTTGCAGAACTTGTCTTTTCTACTCGTGACAGAGTACACATGGATTTTTTTTTATCCATATGATGGCGATGGCATGGTAAATAATTATACGAGTACAAGACATTGCACCCATGCTGTGTAGGAAATAGTGCACATTTCTGGCACTCTGCCATCGTGCCGTATGCTCTGTGTCTACAACCAACTAATCCACATTTCCACTTGTACATAATAGCATACGACATACCTATAATATAGCATCTACACTTCTAATCTGCGAAGGTTATTTTAAGGACCAGAGATCCAGCCAAAAACGGCCTCCCTTTTCCACCAATCCAATCCAATCCAGCCGAGTTAAAGAAAAGCAATGAAAAAGTCTCCCAACCTAAATAATATCCTTGGTCAGACTCAATGTTCCCTATCGTGCCATTTTTATCTCAGTCCAGCACTCCAGCACCCAGACTGCTCTTACACCTTAAGAATGGACCGGGACCGGGAACGGAACGGACTGAACGGAGAAACTAAAACCACGATTCGTGACTGGGAGGAAGAAAGAAACATTTGCTTGTGATTGTATACACAAATAAGATTGCAGATTGTAGAAAAGGCAAGGGCAACCATGCCGCTTAAAAATCATGGTCAAGTTCTTTGAAATTTAAAAACATAGCTGAACGGAGGTGTACATAATATATAGCATAGCGTAACTCTGGAAAAATGAACTTTAGAAAAATTATATAGAGGAGGGACGGAAACATTTACAAAGAAATAAAAGAATAGGAAATTGTATGATTTAATAAGCAAACATGTAAAATGTGGAATGTACTGACCTGGGCCAAAGTGGCGACGAGTAAGCCCCAACAAAGTGCAATTTGAACAATATTTGGTTTGTTTTCATCCTCAATGTAGAGACCCACACCGCAGCCGACGACCATCAGAATAAATGTCCCCACGAATTCCGCCCCCAAACTCTTCCAAATATCCTTCCGGGGCATCTCAACATGTGAGACACTCACTCGCTCCCGGAAATTTGCAATTTTCTCCATTTTTAGAACCTCTGTTTCAGGATACACAATATGTTCATAGATATTAATTTTTTTTGCTTCGTGTAAATTGAGACTACCACCAAATTTTTTATTAAATTTCTCTCGGTATCTACACGTATTATTGTAACAACTATCAGGGGCGTAAGCGAGAGTGGGATTTATGAATGAGTTAATGATGGGGATGGGGAGTGGACTTGGAGCCACACGATTATTCTCATGGAGTAAACTCCCTGCTCGACCACAAGGACTCACGAGAAGAACTCCCGAGGGAAAACTAT
Source organism: Dicyrtomina saundersi (assembly GCA_034695245.1). Taxonomy (NCBI): domain Eukaryota; kingdom Metazoa; phylum Arthropoda; class Collembola; order Symphypleona; family Dicyrtomidae; genus Dicyrtomina; species Dicyrtomina saundersi. The sequence continues at coordinate 12,510 of JAQFZE010000727.1, read as the reverse complement.
GTTTAACACGATGTGGCTCTGAGTCGAGAGACAACTGCGGACTGACTGAAGTTCTCACTCGAAGTTGATACTGCTGATGATGCGGATAGAGATTCGGATTAAATGTCTGATTCTGATTCTGATTATTTCCGTCTGCAGTGGACAAGCGAATAGGATTAATATGATTCAAATTATGAGTCCCTCCACCACCACCAACACCACCACCACCACCACCACCACCCTCCTTATGAACCCAACCAACACTGTAATTAAGAAGATTATTGGGAGTGTTCGGACCGTTGTAGACCTCGTACTCTGGAATACTATATACGTTTGGAACACCTCCAGCCAATCCAGGCATAAGCAGGCTATACTCTCCGTCTCGATCTCGGATGAGTCTCTTAAATGAGTTCTCTCAATACTTTTTATTTATTTGATATTAATTATTTCTGTGTCGTCCCCCTGTAGCCCCCTCTGCCCAGAATTTTGTATCTCTCTGCTCCTGGACAAGACCAAGAACAAAAACAGTAATACCCAAAGCCTACTACTTACAAGTTATAAGCCCTTTAAATCCCCTATTTTTTGTCTCCCTTTCTCAAAAATTAAAATTTATTATCTTGTACTACTTCAATTGTTATGATTCTTATTCTTAGTATTATTTCCCAGTGTACAGAAACAGATAATGGTAATGGTCGTCATAAATGTCTTCCCACACAAGTAGTAGTCTTCACAATTTCATTGATGTGTAAATTGGGAAAATGGAAGTATCACTATATTATGTATTATTTTATATTAGATTATGTTATGTTAAGTTTTATACAGGAATAATTCCAGGAGGAAATGAAATATTTATGATTAAGTTACGACCACGCGATGGGAAATTCTTTTTAGAAAATCAAAAGAAAAAACACTCTGTAGACTGTAGATACACTTTACTTTAATTTATTACACCAAATTGACATAAAATTGATTTATGATTTTTTTTCTTAGTCCAACTCAAACTACTGTATACTGCGATTACTGATCGTGAATGGACGGGAGGATTCCTCCCGTTTCAGTTTCAGTAAAACTTGGTTTTTTATGTATATATATTTATATATCTGGAATTTATTTGAATATCAACTCTGGGCTTTGGATTACGCTACAGACTTTGCGTCAAATATGATAATTATTACTTTATTTAATTTTTGTGTGTGAAGGAAAATAGTAATGTGTATACCGATCAATTTAAATTGCCCCTGGACATTCAATCCGAAACGGACACGGAACTGAACTTGACTGACTCACTGACTGACTGACTGGAACTGGAGAGAGGTCCTCACTCTGTTATTATGCGCGTCGAGAAGTATACGGGTTCGACGAGGAATATTTTAGGAGAGACGAGAATACTATATGTAAACGAGGGAAAAGGAAACCTATGCAACACAATTTCAGAAGAGAGCTGTTGGCGATGGGAATATGCGAAGCTTAGAGCTTTCAGTCAACTGACACTTGGCTCAACTTGCACACAACATAAAAGGCTGATTGTGAGGTTAACTAATGACTACATATCATTACATTTACTCCCAAACCAAACCAACTTCGAGACTACACTATACAGCCAAGAAGCAAAAGCGAACCAACAACGAGAGATGAAAGGAAATGCAGACCGTTGTTACAATAGCAAAAGCCAACCAATTCTAATCCCAATTCCCAATCTAACTCCCTTCCCCATTATAGCAGATACTTGCCACAGTGAGTACATTACCAACAACTTATATCTCACACACTTTTTTAGTCCACTTCCACCAACAACTTCATCTTATGCGCGAAGATGTATACACACAGAGAGTATTATAAATATATAGTCATATTTTGATTGAGAGCCACACGCAGCTGCATAGGAGCCAAATCTCATATACTTTTTACATTGTCAGCAGACATATTCTATGCTACTCATTTAAATGCCATTACAACCACTAAAAGTACAATCATTTTCTACGCACAATTGGACAATTTCCCCCCGCTTCCTATCGTACATACACATACACTATAGCCTCATATATTTTTTGAGCAGGACTCACCAATGAACAACTCCACTCAATTTTAACTGCGTAATTTATGAAGTCATTATACTTACGAGCACCCGCTAAGACCCAATCATGCGGTTTTAACACGAAATGTAGATACTCGAAATTAAGCATGGTCTAATTAGTATATAAGTGCACCCAAACTTGTTCCGCATGCGAAGAATTGGTGCTTTAAAAAAAATGAAAAATATTAAATTCATTGAAAATTATAATTTTCATTTTTCTTGGAATTTCTGCTCACTAAATTTGCATGTTAAATTCCATAAGAAAATTGACAATTATAAAATTTTCAATTAAGTTAATAATTTTTATTCTTTTTGAAGCACTAAATCTTCGCATGCAGAACAAGTTTGGGTGCACTTGTACTAATTCGACCATGGTTAATTCGAATATCTACATTTCGTTTTGAAACTTTATGATTGGGTCTTGCCCGTTGCTCGTTAGTTGTCTTCCAGACTCTCATTCTAATAAAACTCTAAACTACAAACAAGGCAATGAAATTAAATACATAAGATGACCTAATCAGACCGTAAGGTAAATAATTTATGTTCTACAATTCTAAAATCTACAGACTATAATATGTATATACAGAAATACTAATTATTCTAATTGCTTGAGTTACGCTTGTATTAATATTAATACGTCTGGAGATCTGGACAGTGTGTGTGCACGCTGACATTTTTGCATATATTGAATGACTTAGTCAATGCATCTTCTTTAGCAACTGTTACACAGATAGTGTCGATGCCAAGTGCCGTCGAATTCAAATTTGAAGTCTAGACCGAGGTCGAGACCAACACCGAGAGACTGACTAGTGAGACCGAGAGTTTGTTCAAATAGGTATTAAACTTTAAATAGCTACTTTATTATTTAAGGGCATATGTATACAGAAGATATATTATGCATAGTGCAAAATTATGTGCTACTGAAAGTAGTATACTCATTGTCAGTCTTGACAATCGTTTTATTTTCATCGAATATTCATATACAGAAGATGATGATGGAACGAAGAATGAAACAGCATGGATGATGGAAGAGACAGAGAGAGAGAGAGTCTATCGTCTGACGAGACCTGAGACATAATGTACAAACTTGTACAAGAACAGATCATAAAAGACATAAATAGCCCTAACTAACCAAGTAAAGAGCCAAACAAAAACTTACTCTAGTTTCCCATTCAATCTCGTATAACAATAAGGATAATGACAAAGACGACGGCAACCTCGTTTGTCGTTGTTGCTAACTAGTTATGTAAAAAGAAAAACAATCAACTTTACACCACTAACTAAACCATTCATTATGAGTGCATTCATGGTAACTTAACTTTTATGACTAAATTCTATTTATTTACCATATATATTCTATATATTATTCTCATTATTAAATTTACTATAGCATATTATTTTCACTCTCAGTGTATTGTCTCCACGGAGCATAAACAATATTGAGCCACTCTGCCGACGTCGACTACAATGCAATACGGTTAATATACGATTCGCTCGTCAACTACCGTCTCTAAATCTGCATGAAAAACAGAAACACAATACAATACTTTTAACATTTGTTTCTGCTCCATAAATTATAAATTATTTAGTTAGTAGAATGTTCCAATATCAAAGTTGATAACCATTAATTAAAGTACGAAGTGTGTGTAATTAACTTTAACTCGTCGTCAGTTCTAATACATCAGCAAAATATTACTATTGTTTATTGCATTATGTATGTATGACGATTAAAACATTTTTACTACTTCTCGCCCTTCGTGGATTACTGAAAAATCATTGTTGATCGCATTTCACTGTCAAAATTCCTAAGAACTCGTCCTACATTTTTTATAAATCCGAATTTATTGTACCAATGGACAAATGACTGGTGAGTGTCAAATTGGTCTAAATAGTGCACGTAACTAAATTTAAATAAATCAATTTCAATCAAAATTTCGATCAAACATTATTAAAAAGATTCGTTCCTACATCCTATAGTTTTATTAATATTAACACACACTTTAACCCACAATTACTTTAACAATTAATTACACTGCATAAAACTATCAACTCACCACACACCACCAGTTGAGGTGACCACGACGAAAACTATGATAAAGCAAATCCTAACTCCTACTACGCAATTATGTACTTGGGTACTGTTGACTGACGACTGTAATTAATTAGACCATCTTAACTATTCACATAGGTCAAATGACAGAACACACCAACAGCAGCACGCACATTATTTTAATTCCTTTTTTTCGAGTGAACTGACTAAATTAGTAAATATTCTTCACAAGTTCAATTCACTAAATTATGGGAAAGTGACACTGCTGGAAACAACTGGGGAATCGACCGTGAACCGTCGACCGAGAGAGACGTGGGACCCCATAGGAAGAATGACGATGATGATGACGACGACGACGAAGAAGAAGAAGATGAGTCTGAAAATCCCTCCGTTTCTGTACGGACACTACATCCGAATCCGAATATCCGAGTCTGTCTGATGAGACGGGAGCGATTGCGAATCCCCAAGTTTTCAGTGAAGAAAGAAAAACGGCGGGTGTTATTACGCACACGCAAAGATGAAAACCTTTTTGCGTTTCTCTTCTTTTTACGTACCACCGCACCACACTACTAAAGTCAGCAAGCAGCCGGCAACCAACAACAGATAAAAGACAGACATGCTTTTCTACTAAATTGCACTTGAAAAATGTAAGTAACAAGTGCACACAAAAAATAAAAGCTAGGAAACATAAACATGGAAATTCATCCCATTTCATCCATAATCATAAATATTTCCCGGGGAGATGATGTCTTTCTAATATTGTTTTCAAATAAACATTTAAGACGAAATGCAAGTGCGACTTTTGTATGTATTAGCAATTACGGCCCAAATTCCCATGTCCTTAGCATTGGACTGCACTTACATATGGGAGGACCACATTTCTGCATTATTTGCAATTCTCAATGCACACTGACACGGCCACAGAAATAGGACATGCTCTCTATATATTTTTGTTTGTTTTGGGTTTGAGATTGTTTTTATAAATTGCAAGGGCTCCCATAAAGTATAGACAGCGACAGAGTCAGAGTTTCTAAAATATGGCACCTAATCATTCATAATAATAATCATAATCATCATAACAATATTTATTTGGTTCTTCCACTTCGAAGGTACTCAAAAAACTCAACTCACATAGACTCGCTCTATGTCCTCCCTCCCACATTTCATATTAGCTTCAGTATATACCTATATCCCAGTATTGGCTATACTAGCCTATCTATAAAAATCACATATTGAATGCTGTCCTCCTGTAGCAAGAAAGAAAATCTTAAGAGTAATCATAATCATACTAATGCCATATAAAAAGTAAGTTAGTCAGTCTGCTTGTATAAAGTCTATAGAGTAGATACTTATTTTTCTTGGCGATCTGTAATATTAATGTATTTTTATTTATTTTTATTTTGTGTGTGTGTTTGTGTGCAATGCTGTCTCGTGGAAACGCGGACGATTAGACGATGCTGTGAGAATATTGGGAATGGAGCTTTTGGTCGAAGTCGAGAGGAGATTCGAGTGAGTATAGGCTTATTTTTATTATTGACTTCACCTTTACCTTCACAGTATTAACGAACTAGTTTTACTTCCATTTAAAAATGACATGGCTCATAAAAGTGCTCTACATACTACATCCGTTCGTAATATAGTTCTATGTACCACAACCACAGGGCGTCAGAACCATAGCCCATATTTATATGGATATATAGTAATTATATATTTGTATATGCGTTTGCCTCGTATCAAAATCTTTACTGTGTACCTACAAGTACCTACCTATCTAGCAGGTACATAATATTTTTACCTGTGCATTTTCCTACAAAAGAATTCAAGAGAAAGAAACACAACGTCAGCGACTATATGACGAATGCATTATAACACCGGTCATATAACACAATACATATAATGGTCTTGGTCTTTAGTTAATCACAAAAATGATCAAGTAGCAATTATAAAGCTCCTCTCTGCATTATTATTTCTGGGATATTTTCCCATTTTCAACTTGAGCACAAACCTTCAAGTCCTTTCAAACTATTTTTATTTTATTCCATTTTGTTTTACAATTTTTTAACATTAGAAATTATAAAAATGAGCACTGCATACTTCATACAAATAATACCTTTTGACCATTATCCCACCCCACCCTATTAAACAAAGAAGTATATATAATACACTAAATCACATTTAGATTACCTCCGTTAAATTATAATTTATGGATTATAATCACTATATACTCTACACACACAACAACAAATCAACAAGAAAACAACTTGGACTCTTTAGCTTTAACCAACAACAACAACAACCAAACCAAACCAAATCACACTCTTTCATCTGCGAATGTGTTACAGGATAATAATTTACATTAAACGGAGGAATGTATGCTATAATACTGGAGAGACTGGACTACTCTTGTTCCCTAATAGTATTAACTATACTCATGTGCGAAAACTATATACAATACAGTAAACTAGGTATGTAATGCGTCATTTAATATTTTGTGACCGCCTTCTCAATAAAGTGCGATAGAGTCCTACAAGAGAACTACCAACTTATCTTAAGTTTACATCATAAAACGTGATGCTGATATTATGTTGGCAACTTGAGAATTAAATAATATAAAAAATTTATTTACTCCAAAAACTTCCAGTTCCTCCGAAACTTTCTGCCTCAATCTTATTACTTGAATTGTTTTTTTCAGTGATAAAGGGACGGAGATTAAAATTTTTTATACACATACAGTCTACAAAAAATTATACTTTTAATATGTACTTAAGTTGATATTAAAATCCTAGTATTTTTCCTTATTAGTTTATTACTGAGGGTACTTAATCATTATATTCATATGCTTTTCACAGATTATATGTGTTATGTACACTATACATTTTTTAATTTCAAGTCTCAACTACCTGCACAGTATTTCCCCTTTCTTCTACAAAACGTGTACAGAAAACTATAAAAATCGCCTATGAGTAACCAATTTTGAATTTAGGAGTGGAAATATTAAAATATTAAAAAAAAAATGATTCATACTATTAACACGTAGAGACTAAACTAGTCTGTAGGTACTATATACTATTTAATCAAGGCTAACGTAATTATCGTTGATGGTCATTAATATCCTCATATATATTAAATATTGCACTGCGTAGCTCATAGGACTCACGTCACGGAAAACAACATTACTAATAATAATACTACCATCAATTAAAATTTATTAATGGAAATGCATACAAACATCAAACAAAAGTCAAGTCGATAATTCGTCCCGATATCGGCATCGGTAAACGTCAAACATCTCTTTAAAAAAATCAATTCAAAATTGAATCTATTTATAATGGGAAATGAAAAATGTATTATTGAATCATCACTTCTCCGGTGGTTTTCTTTATCTCTCTCTCTCTCTGTCTTATTGAAAAGTAAAGATAAATTAATAAAAAAAAAAATATTGACTGCCTTATTTAGACCGTAGGCAAAAGATTTTTCGCAAGTTTATACAGAACAAAAGGTATTTTTTTCTCTGACCACCGCCGTCGATCCTTTTCATTCCTACACGAAATCTCATAATTCATTATATATCATATGATTAAGTAGTCGAAGAGTACAGCACAGAAAGGAGCCTATGCCTCTACGTCGAAGAAAATACATGCAAAAAACTAACCAACCTACTACTTACTTATGTGAAAATGCGAATGCGACTGCAGTTGCAGAGTATTGTACTTTATGCACATATAATATTTAATACCTATATAATTTCCTATGTCCTATGGTATTTCTCTCTACTATACAGACTATACTATGAGCACACATTGAAATTAAATCACTCGGCCACGACTGCATCTTGCCCCCGGTGAAGTAAAATTAATTTGAATTTATCCGAGCACAAAGTATACAGATATTATAATAGTATATAGACATATGAATACGACTACTTTACAACTACAAGAACAAGGCTAAGCTTCCTACATTCGACATCTCACCACCACCACCAAATCCACTCTACATATACATGGTATGTACATAGTCTAAATATGCACTCCTTAACTCTACACCACACCACACAGCAATCAGCATGCATTTCACATTTGATTACGCTCACCGTCCGCCCCGTGGAAATGCACATGAATCTCAATCTCTGGGATCGCATCGCCTCAAACGATTTGTCAAGTACAGGATTTCATTGATTTCAATTTTTCAATACATTTTGATTGATAACCTATATATTATATATAATGGAAAAAATAGCACACACATGAGAGCAAGCCTCTGCAGAGTTCATATGCCTATACCCATATAGTATACGTGGCGATATATACCGTGTGTCGTATTGTAGATCTTGCTGAGTCCTCAGTTACTCAAGTACTGTCTGATATGATCCCAAAGCAAAGTCACATAATATTTACTATGCAAGTTACATATTATGTGATAAATCTTATTTAGTAAATCTGCAAGTACGAGAGAGAGAGAGAGAACGAGAATGAATGTCGAATTTGTGATAAAATAAATCCATGTTATTTATTATTTATTTATTAAGTATTTAATTCTATAGAGACTGCTCTCTTACTGCGCGAACACCCAAATATAAAACTACATTGGTGTAGCGTATACTAATTTGGAAATATGCACCACTGTCATGGAAAATACTTGAAAGGTTTCACTACTATTCATTCAGGAATTCTACTGTATCTATTAATTAAATCTGACAATTCTGAATGTGAATGAATTTTTGTGTGGAATTATACTTCTGTCAACTGACCAACAGACTACAGACCACGGCTACAGACAGACAAATAAAACAGAACCAACCACCACGTGGCTTCTTACCAGTGGTGATGATTTTTTTGATATTATTATGAAATGTGATTTTTCGCTTATTTTCCTTTGGCTCCCGTATTTATAACATAGCGCTAACTATGTAGCATTCCAATTCCAATTATGATCTGACACACAGACACACAATAAGCTATCACTCCAAAACAACATATTATTATATAATAGGAGACTCATAACGCAAGATTAGACTCGTCCTATAAAAAATAATGTCCATCTGTATTTTGTATTATTATATATATACTTTTATTATTATTGGCTCAATCATTGTCATTATGTTCTCATCAGGATCCCTGCAGGAAGTTATCTCATCAAAACACACGCACACTCCAATTTTCCATTTCAGTCCATTATATTCCCAAGTATGAATTTCATTTCATTTCAAACCACAAACTGTCCACTATTATTACTCCTCACGAACTTCCAAAACAACTTCCAACTTCTCATTCAAGCACTCGCATTCTATATAACTTTACGCTCAAATTAATTATAAATTATTACACAATTAACAACACGCTCACGTAGCCCCAACAAAGTAACACGGTATCTCATCGTCAGACCAGACCCAGTACCAGTAACAGTGATCATAATCATTATGTAGGTACAGATATACACAAAAATTGATATACAGCATGTAGTATATGGGAAGGATATAGCAAAAGTGTCATTTCCATTTCATTCTCAATTTCATTCAAAAACATGAATTTCAATTATTGTAGACCAATAATGACGTATGTACGTGAGAGTAGAACAGTACAAATAGGAGAATTACGACAATGAATCTACGACTCCTACGATTACCGCATTAATATTGCCACCTCACATAATAATAATGGTAAGTCTCCCATCACGTAAGTCCCATTTGTCATTGTATAATAAAAATAAAGAACCATTTATTTTATTTCTATCATAGGTAGACTAAGCCAGTAGTAGTCAACTCAATTACCTATAATTATTGATCTCCACATTCTCACTTCCAGTCCAGTGCAGTATAGTGGCAGCTCAGAGTCACATAGTTCCTGTGCAATAGGAGGGGAAACTATTGTACTTGCCTCACATTGCCAAATACTGGGACACCCCAGTGTTTTTTAATAAAGATGGAACTGATTGTGTCAACTACAAAATCTGAGGCTGCACTGAGCAGAACGAGAACGAGTGTCGTCAATCTTACAGATTCCACAGGTAGGTAGGTAGCTATGTACTTTTGATTGTAATTAAGTAAGCTTATTTACACAGAAAGATAACAGCTCTCTACTCAACTGACTAGATACTAAATAAAATGGCACATGCTCTCCACTCACGAAGAATGAAAAACTGCCCAAAAGCCATATGACAGTTTGGAGGATAGGAGTAATAAACTCTTCTCACCCATCGCATATGCATTTGGTTTTGGTTTTGGTCAAAAGCAATTTGTAATTTTGTAAACTGGAAATGCAGGAGGTAAGCTACGAGGTACCAGAGCAAAGCAAAGTACCTAGAAGAGATAAGGCAGCATTTTGGAATTGGCAGAATATTTGAGAATATATTAAGTATATTATGCTCATAATATTATGTTTACTTTTTTTTGGGTACGTTTATCTCCAAACCCGTTTATCGCTCGTTTTTTTTTGTCGTTTAGAAAAAATAAATACACAAATCTGCGTATATGAAGTCTCCATGTTTACTTATGAATTGTACTGTGTATTTCGTGTGTCCATTCTCCATTGCAATTTTGCCCATTGAATTTTCTTTTGAGCCTTTATGATCGAGCTTCGTTTAACTATTCGCAATATATTTCCATTCAATAGGCCGCGAGAGACTCCGACTAAAGTGAGATGATGAATATAATTCGAGAATGATCAATGACCGACTGTCAAAACATGAGCTAGTTTGCACAGGAGGGGGGTGACAAATTCAAAGTCGAAAACATTTAACAATCTTGCTCACATATGCATTAACTACAAAAGAAAAGAACACATCTACACACACACACACATGGACACACAGACACGGACATTTCTCTGTCCAAGTCGGACTTGATGTCACGCTTAAACTTGGAATCGAAATTGTACAATGAACTGACCAACTATTAAATCTCGAATTCGAATACGCACTCCCTAACATATATTAAAATTTGTTAAAAAATAATTCTAATAAGAATATTTACGATGCATAGAGAGACTGATACGCTTTTAATTCTTCCCTACATGATTGCATTGTTATTATATTATATATGAGATGTCCCCCGTAGCTCTCCGCATTATCTCGTATGTCAACTAAATTCTGTACAACAAACTATAAAGCCACACGTCACATATTTAACATGCTACATTTGTACAATTTATTATCCTTCCTAACTAACTAACCATGAACCCCTCTATTATATGTGTGCTTTTCTACATCATATTTTTAAATTCTATTTGTCTTTCCAGGCTGCTCACTACATTTTATGTACTATAGACCACAACTATTTACCACTCTATTTACCGTAATTCTAATTACTTAACCTTCTAATCCGGACAGCAAAAATCCTTCCCGCCATTATATTACCTAAATAATAAAACTGAGTCATATACGTGATTAATCATGTCTCTCCCATTTCCATACCTATAATTAATAATATACGCGACACTACTACCTTATTATACCTAGGCAAACAGTGACGTGAGTGAACGACAACGACAACGAGGTGAACAAACAGTAATAACAAACAGTTAAACCTTACAATTAGTATAACACAGTGACATATATAACTACAACACACACGTAGTATGATGACTGTTATTGCAAATTCAATCATTTGTAATCAAATAAAGCATTATTGCTATATTGCTATACTGAAATCGAAATCAAACTGCTCAAAATTGAGCTTGGGATTTCAACTTGAGCCGTTTCGTTACTATGGTTATGAAATTAAACTGAAACTAGATCAGGCGTCGTCAGCAGATAATTCGATGCGGCCACGTAAATAGCTAACATAGCAACATTTAACGTAGACGCAACTGCAATAAGCTTTTTTAATACTGATTTTAAAACCCTGATGATCTAACACAATTTGCTTGCACAACTGATAATTTCTTGTTAGAGTTTATGTGGTTGTTCTTTGATAGTTTTTTAGGATTTTAATTTTTTTAATGTCTGTTTCAGTATTTCAGTCGAAGGATTCAAAATTAAGCGCGGATGCATAAAAAGAGCGTGACTGGGCCATATGGGAAATTTAAAACTGGCTTAAAAAATAGAAATGGACAATGGACAGTCAACAGTGTACTACTAAAAAAAAGTGTGTGAGACCGAGACGAAGAGATCCTTAATGAATCCCACAATTTAATGAAGAGTATAGTGTTTTCACAGTTTGGCTCAAATAGTGACAACTGGGCCTTGTTTAAAATTAGGTTTCTATATGGTCTGTTGGAGATTTATTGTGTTTACTGCTATGGTTTTTACCTGGGGAATAATGAGACTAGCGATAAAATATTATTATTTAATATTTTATAAAATTATTATGATTTCTGTCAATATTAGTGAAAATAGTAACTAAACTAAATCTAACAATGCCAATTACCGATGATTACAGTGATTACCGATTAGTACCATTTTGACTGCCATT
>JAQFZE010000726.1:0-22935 GCA_034695245.1 Dicyrtomina saundersi | reverse complement strand
TTCTTTAGGAACTGCTAATGATTCCCTGTTTATACAATAATTGTTATTCAACTATTCGCATGCACTGCAGTACGAATAAGTTAAAACTGCCTTGAGATAAGGCAAGCAATTTGACCACTTGCGATTTGCAATTAAACACTTTTTTCCGTTGTTTTTTATCGTATCTTTAAGATGAATGTGGTATTAGTGGGATGCTAAAAGCATACTAATAAAATGGGTTTTGTGCCTGCGTTACTCAACTACCTAAACCTTTAAATTTTAAGTTGTATATTTTTATTTATTGAGTTAGAAAAAACAATTTAGCGCCTGGAATGAGTACTGTTTTAGAATAATTTAAGATGTCTACCAAGAACTCGATGTTGAGTTAGTTTTAAAGCGTTGTACTTATAAAAGCGAGAAGATAAAATCATCACAACTAAATAAATACTAGCTACGAAAGCAAGGAGTTCCAGACAAATAAGAACCATATTGTACTTCAGTCAGTTTGTGTAAATACAGAAGCCATAGCTTTTGCAAACTTCAGTAAACAAAAAGAGCATTACATCCTAATAGCAAAGCCGTAATTACAAATCGCCCGACACAAAAAGGGATGGGATGAAGAAGCAATCAGCGACAGCATAATGTAAAAGTGAGGTGCTTGTGCTTGTACCATTCATACATGTGCACGTATAAGAAATCTCATTCTCTATTCACCAATGCAATCTATAGCAACAAAAAAAAGCCCATTGGAAGTTCAAGGGCGTGTTTTTAACTTGTGGTGCGTGCAAAAACTATATAACTGATCTGTGAATCATGAATTCATTTATTGAAAGTAGCAAGATTTGCTTGACTGCAAATGCTAAAGCTCTAGACAACACTTCAAAACTCACGATGAGATGCAATTAAATTGCCATAAATGTGATGCATCTCTCAAGCATGGAGTATCCTTCACGTTTTAGTCCTCATTGTTTGCATAATATAATTACATTTCACATGTGTTAGTCCAGACAAAATGCTTCTGGTCCGAGTTCGGCGTCCGACTCACATTCAATTTAGCCCTTCGTACGACATTCAATTAAAAAACTTGGATGAGTTTTCCAAACACAAAAACGAGCAAGATCAATAAGTAAACATGCTTATATTTGTATGTAATTGTATGCTAATGCTCAGGCTATACTGTACCCCGAAAAAAAAATATCGGTTCTCCTCTGTACATTGATTTAAAAAAATTCGTATTTGTATTTGATTAACTTAGAGGAAGGGGGAGGGGGAAGGGGTGCAGGGAAAAGTTCCTAGGCATCCATTTTATCAATTGGCATATAGATAGGCTCTCTGCATGATATTTTGTGGTGTGAATCACTAACCCTTAACCCACCCTGTTAAGTTGATTAAATTCACCACACGATGTCCTGGCTGCTACCACTGTTGTCACTGTTCTATTCAAGATATCATTTCACGAATTATATTTTATGGTTGACTAACACTTTTAAACAATCGCATTACCATTAACAAGATAGCACACACAAATTTGGTATCACTATCACACGATGCACGATGTTGAAACTTAAAATAAACACAGTCAACATCAACATACCATGCAAAACCGAGCGTCATATATATTTATTTGATATTTGAACATGGAACATGAGACACACGTAAGAACGGGACAGATTTTTTGTTTAGAAGCACAGGCCAGAAGCTGCCCAGTGCCATGTAATAATATTTAATTCAGTTTCGCCATGAATCCTTTCGTTTATATTTCCTTATCGTAAAACTCTACAGTCTCACCATTGGAAATCAATCTCGTCCGTTCGGTTTCCCTATCGTAAAAAATAAGAGAATCGGTCGTAAAGAGAGTGATGGAGAGATAGGATCATATTTCCTAAATAATTGTTTGTTAAAAATTCTTAAACAAATAGAAAGCAATAAATAAATTGAAATGTAAGACGCATCAACCTACCTACACAAGCACCAGTAAACTGAGCGTGTAACTTAATACATACAAACAAAACGAAGGATCAGGATACGATAACGCTGATGTTCCAAACTCCAAACTGAAAGGAATGGTGGATGGAGGAAGCTAAAACCGTCTACGTGTAGTTATGCTCTTCGTATATTCGTAAATTCGTATGTGATTTGCTTCATGCACCATGAAGCAAGAAGTTAATTTCTCCTCCTTCAAAATTAGAACCAATAATCGTCAGCAATAACAATCACCTCTCAAACTTTTCCGGCATTATAATATTTTCAATTTCAACTCTGGTAAAATATTCATGTCTTCGCTTTACATAATATTTTAAGACTACATATCCGTCCCTAACTCATATGTAAACTAGATACTACTTACTACTACCTTAACATACTATAACTAGAATGGATGGCTCATAAAGTCTCATGTACTGTGTAGGTAGATAGCTGTATTTTTTGAAAGAACTCTGCAAAGAACGAAACAGTAAAGTAATTTACTGCCCCATACTAAAGTGACTATACATACACCAAGAGCCATGAGCTGTAATGATAATGCATAAATACATACAAGATTATGAGCAAGGAAAATAATTTACACTTTTATTGTTTTTCTTGTCAGACATTACTTGCATAACGATTGTGGTTCAATAACTGAACTGAGCTTGCATCAATTTAAGTCTCAAGACTGCAGTAGAACCAAAAGGAAGAAGGGAAAATAAAATATATTACTGAATTTCATATGTTCTATGTGCACGCTACTCTAATGACTCACGTTTACATGCAAGAAAAATTTGAGCTCTTGCCATTACCACTGACTGGGTTTTAACTTTTAACATTTTAAGACATTCGATACGATACTTACTGAAGCACACGGTCAGAAGAGCGTAGTGAGGAAACACAGGGAGAGGGAGAGAGATGCAGAGAGGGAAAAAATTTCCTGGTGAGCGCCGAGATCAACACGCAACAAGTTTCTTTACTCCTCAAGTAATTCTTTAAGAAAGCATTCGTGTGTACATAGATTAATTTGACAGGTATTAGAAAGGTATTAGAAAGTGAACATGGTATCGCATAAATAAAATGGATTTAGCCCAAGTTCAAAGTCTCCTCATGCATCTCTCCAAAGTAACAATGTCAACATATGTTATGCCGACACATTAGCTCTGTTCTCTATCACTCCAACCAGCAGAGCCCATTGGACACTGAATTTTCACTCATTACTGGGGCATACATGTAAGTAATATTTCTGGGCTCGTCTTATTTATTTACCATCAGACTGTGAACTTTCAGCACTTACTTGTATTCAACTTTTAGATTTCTCAAGTGCTAAGATAGCAGTATCTCAGATTAACTCTATGCAATTGTGTCAATTGTGTCAAAAACGTCATATTTCAAATCCCGTTAATTTTAATTGCTTTAAAGGCAGTGTAGTATCTCCAAAGTCTATCTCTAAAGCAGCTTTTACGAAAAATTCAATGTAATATTTAATACGGTATCAGTCTAATACCGAAACTATATTAGATATCTATAGATATTAATACAGACGACATAATGGACTGAAACTCTAAAAGGGTTGGGACTGCCTATGAGTGTTTTTAAACAGTGAATGGAGTACTTCGATAATTAAAGATATATTCCAAGAATCCCAATCCCAGTTCAAAGTTCGAAAATTATATGTACAATATCTGTAGACTCTAAACGCTTTTGTGTGTCAAGCTATTCTACGGGCGAAGAAATGACAACAAAAAAGCTAGGAGACTGGTCTCGAAAGACCGGGTTTCAAGTGACTCATACTATTATCAAGGAAAAATATTAACAAAGACTGAATCTGGAGTACCCGCTAAATTCTGAAGAACTCACAAAGATTCTTTCTTGATGACGAAGACGCGCCAGCATCGGGTTCCACTCATACTCAATCGAATTGAAACCATATGAATGTAATAATCTCTTCATCCCACCAAGACCAAGGCTGGCGACTTACATTTAGACTTAAGGTCCCATGTGCGATCTCTAACAACTAACAAGCATACAGTACGATGCTCATGTTTTTTTCTTTTTCGCTCATACAAAGTAGTCGGCTGTAGTTCTAGCGGTATTTACTTGTGTACAATTATGTATTCAGTATTTAACTAAAGTTCACATAACTCTAATACATATACCTATACTTTCCTTTCTCCAGGATGTACAATCAGAGTAAATAAACTCAACAGTAGAAAATGTCTTTCTGTAATCATATCATGGATTTGTATGTGACAACTATAGGTTGCATGCATGTTTATTTACACGTGAACTAGTGCTTGTCAACGCTTATAAAGGGACACTTATACGAGATAATTTCAAAGGGTGAAAAAATGGGCGGGATTCCGGAACCCTTTTCTTAAAGTTTTTTCCTCTCCTTTTTCAACACTTGTTTTTAGCAATAATGTAACATGGTAATGGAAATTATGAATATTTACGTACCATGTCCAGACTCTATTAATGATCCATTTCCATTTTCATATTACCACTGTCAAGGAAGCCTTTTATATCGTCCGCCCTGCTCCTATTAGGCGATGATGCTAGCGTGTAATGTAAAATGTAATGTGGAAATGAGAGGGTGAATCTAATGAGTAAAATGTTAATGTAAAAGCTAAGTAAGCAAATTCGATGCTACACGTTAGCGTTAGCGTTAAAGTTGAAGGATTTGAATACAAATGTCGAATGTTTATACTTTTCTCTTTGAGGATCTCTTTGTCAGACTCTGACTGTGTACAGATCAGTAGACAAAATGGCCGATAAGATGAGATGAGATGAAAAAGATTCAACGATTCTATTCCAAGTACTACGTATGTATGCATTATGAAGAGACGGCATTACATACAGCGTTCAAAAATAAAGATTCCTATGAATGGTTGATGGTTGCTGGTGAGAGTCAAGAAAGCAGAGTGAAGCTAAAGAAACTGATTAATGCTCCACTGAATGCTAACATTGAATTCCATTTGTCCTTCGATAATTCATCTTCATCAATCTCCTCATCGTCGATAAGGATAGACTCTGAGTGGAGAGGAGAGAGAAAAAAATTGAGTGTTACTCGCCTGGAGCTTCTCAATCTTCTCGAAATCTTTTGCCTCCTTTGCATAATGTCTAATAATATTGTGAGATAAGGAAAAAAATAGCTTCTATTTCAGTCTATTGACTCTACTAAGGTGTGACGTATTTCTCAGCTACCTGCTTTAATTGTGTATAGATATAGATATTTACAGTAATTTACATGCTTTGCTATATCCTCCTGATATATCCTCCTTACTCATTTTTATGTAAGGTATATACGTAGGTAGGAACTTCCAATTTTCACCAAGGGCTACTGTATGTATATATTTATAGCCCTGACTAAGGCTCCATTTTCCATTACTATTTTCTATGTTCGAAAGCTTATTACAAAGTTAACCAACACCAAAATATTATATCAGTAATTGCACAGATTTGTGTGGCTCTTTCGTGCACGTTTTGCTGTCTACTAAACCCGACACTTCGAAATATGTATGCTGGTGGTGTCAGTGGATCAAATTAAAGAAATGATATGTACATTGGGAATGATGCTTCGAGCCCCTTCAAATTTTCTAATTTATTTTTATTTTGCATTATTGTTGTTGTCAGACTTTTGAGAAACCAATTTTGAATAGTTACATGGGTTACTTTTGATTGTTGCTTACACTATTTAGAACTTGACTATAGTACAATATAAGTCAGTGTAACTATAAATTTAAGTGTACTCTGTCTATATTACACAGGCTTGTTAGTTGAAGGGCTTATGTTTATAACATGAAGGTATTAAAGACAAAAGGTATTTTCCCCACCTGTCGGTGAGGAGGCGCAGAAATGGCTAGCCTTAAAGCTTGTTAAGTTTCTTATTATTCTCATAAACAAAATGAAAGGAAAGGAGATACAACCCTACAAAGGAAAATACCCGAAGAGCTATTACTATACGAAAACTTTTAAATAAGTCTACAGAGAACTTTAGCTTTTAAAGTTTATAATATATCTACACGTGTCAATTCTAAAAATTTTAACTCGTACACCTTCCATACTTGGGACTTCCTTTTATTTTTATTACCTTTAGCCTTTCTCAAATGATGCCGAAATGAATCGCCCCTATTGTTGGCTCGATGTTCTGGAGCATGTTTACACTCAAATTTATGACAACAATCCTCATTTAGTCTTAGCAAAATTTCTAAAATATTAAACTTCAATGTTCGTCCAATATTATTATGTCCGAATACTTGGAAATGGAACAACTGAATCACGTGCAATAAATATTTGAAGAGCAACAGGTATTATTGTCCTTTGAATTACCGTCTGAATTTTACTGTGTATAATAATAAACCTTTTTAAGACTACAAGCCTAAGATGTTTTGGTGAACTTTATTTAGTGTATCTAGACAAATGGATTTTATATTTTTATGACCACGTAGTCCAATTGAAATTTTACTGTACTAATATAAATGAGAGGACGCTACAATTTGCGTCGTAAAATTTTCAGTTGGTAAGAAATAAAAAAAGCTTTTTTGAGTTTAATTCACTCCTTCAAACGTCGTAAGTAAGCAGTATACATGTCAAGCAAATGCTGCACCAGACCGTGAGTGAAATGTAAAAGCCAAGGCTAAATGCTAAATCTTAGTGTTAATTGACGAAATGCATCTGGGATCTTTTTGGTCGCCAGACGCTAATTACACTGCAGCAAGGAGATGCGCGTATGTCTGGCTGGATCCCCGACCTTAAGATCCGATGAAGGGTAGAAAAGCTATTATATATTCACGCTTAAAAGTTTTAATAGATTCACTTTAAATGAGTTTGTGCAATAACAAATAATGTAAGAAAACACTTTCACTTCATTTTTACAAACGAGCTTGTCTTGGCTATACTCTGTAATTTTCTAAACCGTATTAAATATCTAAATGCTTACACTTTCTCTAGTTTTATTAATTGCCCACTATAATAAAAACCAGCAGCCGATGCATCAGAATGATTTTATTGACAGTGAGTTATTCAAGTGTACTTTAAAAAGTTGAGCTGATTTAAGATCTAAGAAAAAATCCAAACAATGAACAGGAAACCAGACTGCATTATTACTGTACAACATGAAGCCTAGGTACCTACCTACTTAATATTTTTGGAGGGAAAATATATGATGCATTAGGATGGTGACACACTCTCTGTTTTCTTAATAAACAAAAAGTAGAGATTGGATTAACTGAAACTGAATGTGAGCCAGAGTGAAAAAGAAACTTGACTTCAAAAATCGTATTGCATTCTTCATATTAACATTCTTCTAAAGATAGTTCAAACAATAATTACAGTTGCATTACGTTGCAGTAGTGAGGACGTCGAGGAAACTGTACATATGTCGACTCCCCATGTGTGGGATGATCTCAGACTGAAGTATCATTAAGGAATGTACAAATATCATTGTTATGTACACGATGTAGAAAAGGGGAAATGAGCCCTTGCCCTGTCAAGACAAGTACGTCCAAGTCGGTTCAAGTCGAAGACAGTAAGACACTTCACTGGATGAACATAGCATTTATACATCAAGGAATAAAGTATAGTTTCGAATTTAAGAGTATTTTAACAAGTAGGTAGACTCACGTGTGTGAGGATGTATATACAATGATTCGTAAGGTTGTAATTTGACCCTCTGAGCTTTGACTCAGGACCTTGTGCAGACCCTTAAAATGTAGTAGAAATCTCTGTAAAATGGTTTACGATACACAATCCAAATCCAGCCGAACCTTTCACAGTTTCGTCCCCATTTTGGTTGTTTTTTTTTTCATATATTTTACTCTCTTCATTTTTACAAGGATTTTTCCTATTCTCTGATCTTCATAGTTCTACACACCCACATACGCTAATACATGCCTCATAAGTAGAGTGAATCGTTATCGCTTCGTCCTTTTATTTCGTTTCCAGATGTAATGCAGGATGGTAGACACCTACTTACCTACCTACATACATATAAGCATAGGCTAGGACTTGACCAGTTTGTCCCATTTTGTCCTGCTTTGTGTATTTACTTGTAAGGTAAAATACATCCTTAAATACCCTGAACAGGCACTAGCAGGTCCTATTTTATTTCCTTACACGGTGTTCCAGCTCAATTTGTTATTGTAGACTCCAGACTCGTAAAGGACGGTCCTCTGTATTAGGAATGAGCGTGTGGTGGTAAATTTGGTAATGTTGCTTTGGGAAGGTAAGGCAGGTTGCTATATAACTTAAGTATACGAGCATATGCACATTACTTGTAAGCATTAAAAAAACAAGATTGTATTTCTCTCCTGCTATGTACTTACTGTGCAGGCGAATACCTAATGTAAAATTATTGATGCTTACCAGACTTTGCTTTTAAAAAACAATGTTGAGTGAATAAATTTGTCGGATGTAGAGATTAACGACACACTCAATATTACGTAGTCTGAGCAGTGTCCTTTGAAACTACAACTATGGTTGGACATTATAGTTTAATCCATTGGAGTTTTTGCTGCAAGTAGTTGATATCCCATATGGCTATTCGTTTTATAAAATACTAACCATCGCAGCCTCACAACTTTCGTATAAACAGGAATGAGACGATCAAAGATAATGCAAAATACTGAAACAACTAAAACCACTGAGATGGAATATTAAAACGTATAAATGACTTACACTTATTGAGACCAGCTGCAATTAAATTATTTCATTGAGCGAAAGTGCATACAGACAAGGACGTTCAGTTGCACCCGATCGTGAGTTAAAGCACATTCATGAAGAGCGTATGCACGCATGCAGATAGTATGATAGTGAACATGCAATTATACAGGTCCATATGACCTGTCCATATGAATTTTATAGCACTACTTAAAACAGGACTAACGCTTAGCTCTGAATAAACAGAAGGGCGAGCGTATAGGATATTTCGTGTGTGCAAGCGAAAAAAAAACAATTCGTATAAAACTATAATAACTATACAAAACCATATAAAAGCCATTATTAAGCAAGTGCTCGTTTATTTTATAATGTAGCGTGTGTTCAGTTAAATAAGTACTTCTGCATGCGTCCATCCTTTCAAGTAGCAGAGCAGAGGCTGCATGGAAATTATACGCAAATTAGGCAGTCGTGCATGCAGGATTCAAGCAACATTTCAGAGAGAAACAAACCATCAAAAGCATATTTTTACTTTAAGAATTTACAGTCTTAAAAAGGTCCTTCCAATAAGTTGACTTTAATTGTTTGTGTTTAGCTATATAGTAATTTGCCAAAATATGCGCTATTTGTTGAGCCCGCAGATGTAGAAAGAAAGCAAAAGATATTTCGAGTTTTTAAAGACCTCAACTTAATGATAAACTGGAAACCCTTGCTTACCTGGTCTTTCGCTAAGTTGAACCAAGTTTTTAGGACTGATTTTAATCTGGTTTGATGAAATCTCTTTGTACTCTTTACACTCAAAAATACATTGTCCAGAATAAGTCTGTCTTTGGCACTACTACGGAATTTGACTGGGTAGTCTCCATGATTACTAATTTCGTTAGCATTAGTACTCGCAGCATCTTTAGGATCATGACTATTGTGGAATATTGCAGACTGCTCAACGACAGCACGTTTTTTCATAGAATTGTCACTAGCACTAGCAGTGTTTTTATTAAATAAACTCCCTTGATTGTCTCTGTTAGGGTAGTCATGATTGGAGTTGGACGCAGTGTCAGAATTATTAATATTATCACTAATTTCATCGAGGAGAGAGTTACTTAAGCTACTTCCACCGGACTCAGCCCCATATAACGCATTCTCCTCTTTAACGGCCGATGTTACTTCGTAAATGATTAGTGTGCAGCAGATGATTGCAAATGACATCACTTGCAAAGCGTTTCTAAAGTGTTTGTTATTGACACAAAAGCGAGCTGCCATTGTCGCAATGAGCTTCACGCTGGTTGTCAAAGCAGTGAGCATGCAGTTCGTATCTCTTCAATATTTTAGCTCTCGTCTGCTCCTCCAGTTTTCCCACTAACTACACTGCATTGTCACTTATTTGTTTAAAAAAAAGTCCTGCTCCATTTTTTTTATAAGCAATACTTCCTCTCGCTCTACTCTTCTCACTCTTCTCATGTTTTTGTCAAGCTGTCTTAAAACAAAGTAAAGAGTTCTCACACATAGTCATCCCTTTGAATTAAAACACCACCGTATCAACATGTGTTGACTTTCTTGTAACAGCTCAAGTGTTGAGAGCGGTTGGTATTTGTCATCCGGACCATACAAGCGATGAGTTGTACAACATTTGTGCGAATGATTGAGGAAGTGGTGTGATATCAAGTTGCGATTTTGTTTGCAGAATTCCACAAGTGATATCCGTTACTATAAAATTAATGAATGAGTTCAGCGACTATTGCGTTCTTGGCTTTGTTATTTGTATTGTGACGAGTTGTTGTCCTCACGTGTGTGTAACTTATAGGGAGAATCCAATGTGGCACTGGAATGAATTCACTTTTAACTAACCGTCCGGTTTTAAATATCAAAGATGTCGACCAAATAATAGGACTTCTGGAAACAGTGGACAATGCCGACACCTAATTAACATGAACTAACTTAAGTCGAGTTACGCGGGCTAAAAGAGTATGTACTGTATGCTGTACGTGTCTATGAAGGTAATGATTATAAATTTCAATTATTGTGTGGCTGACGTTTGTTAGACTATACAAGGAGCAGGAGTAAATATCCAGTTGCACTTTTTTCCACTTGAATGCTCCAGGGAAGGTTTCAAGCTTGTTTGCAAGTATGAGTATTAAATTCGACCAAAGGGACAAAGAGGGTAAATAAAACAAGGAAGACCACTGCGTTTAAATTCCTCTGACGTACGAGTCCCTTCGGGTTGGTACTTCTGTATTCTGTCGATGAGGTCGGGAACTGAAATTGAATACACGGGGCGTTACGTTTGCCTTGTGTCAAACTTTCGGATAAAATTTCCTGGACCGTCTGTGCATGTATTTGTCAGTCACTGCTACTGATGAATCTCCTCTTGGCCTTGTCGTATATCTGTGGACGGCAGATAATGATCTTGCGGATGGTAGTGGACGTGGACGTAGTGGGGACAGCGACACAGACTATTAAATACTTTTCGAGCTGAAGGAGTCCGATTTATTAACCAGGCAAAAATATAACGGCTGGGAATAAAATGTTATTTAAAACAACAAACCATTAGCTTAGCGTCCCAGAAGCTAACTGGTATTATATTTTATTTTGTTTATATCACACGGCTCCATTGCGTTGATAGTAAGAATTTCACGTCGTCCTTTAAGCTTCACGATTGTCTGTCTACTCCGATAAACTTTTCTGTAATACTCTGATACTTCCTAGTGCTTAAAACACTTAGGGGTACGGTGGTTGTGGTCGTAGACGCAAGTATTTAGTGCACGAGGAAGGCAACGGATGAGAAATGAGGATTTTGTTTTCCAAGGGAGATGAGTTGCCTCTTCCCTTTTGCTAAACCAAAAGAAGACTGGTTGGAAGGTGCAGGTTCTTCATTTCTTTTATTGAAAGCTCGTAGCCAGTGCATCGGGGTCCGCACTGGATGTACGCTGTGTATGTACACTGATTAGACCGCTGCAGGTTGGGTCATATAGTTTTGGAGTATTGTACGCTTATATGCTTTCGAGTCCTTCACACTTTTGTCAGATAGGGTCCTGGTCAGAGAATAGTATAGGTTTACTTTACGTCTTAAACTCAATCCAAGTATAAATCAGTTGCCGTTGCCTTGTTTTCTTAGGCACGAACTCAACTGAATATGACAGGGTAGGGGTACAATAAGAACTGCATATTATTATTATGTTCTTCCAAACGATATGTTACAATGATGCATCTGTACAATGCAACAAGTGGGAGTGTAGCTCAATGTAGCAAGTGTGGAAAGTGGAAGAGAATATCTACAAGACCAGACTGAGCAAACAATTGTCTCATCATTAGTGTCTTCGGCTTGCATCGCATCCCTATGCTGTGGAGTGCCAACCAAACAAGCTGTATATATGATAATACAGGAATAAATAATGAAATATCGAATTGTGCATTTATATAAGAATATTACGTACAATTTATTTATCCGCACGATGACTAAAATGTGAAACTTTTAAACTGCCAAGATTAAATAACATAGTTTATTTAACTTTATTATTACACGGTACACTATATTTATATTATCTTGTGAATTGAAATCCAACCACTGATGATAATAAATATTAAATACACATACTATGTAAATGATGCAATGTAATGCCCATGCTCAAATTACCTTAACCACCTGCATATACTTAATTATGTGGAATCAATAGCTGAAGCGCCATTTTAGTCACATGATCAGACTTATAACTTTTGGTGACGAAGTAAGTTCAGTTTATAGCAACCTAAACTACATAATGGAACTCCAGTGGTAGAGCAAGAATATTTTTTTGGGTTCGAACAGCCCTTGGCTCCGCACGTCACAATGTTGATAGTTCTAAATAGAATACAATGAACCCCAATATGAATAAAAACATGAAAAAAAGTTTCTTCACTGTATTTATAAAAAATAAAAGCCTATATGAAAGTTTCAGAGCATGAGGTTAGCTTACCGCGGGTGACGTGGAGGAGTAAATGGCAAAGAGTAATCCATAGGAAATGAAATAATGTTCCCATTAGGTTTGCTTAAGAAAGTTATTTTGTAATCTGTTAACTTTTTTGATCCTTTGGGCTTAACTGCTCCTTTAACTGCCTTTGATTGCTGTTTTTTCAAGAGTCGATCCATAGTTTTTTTCTGTAATAATTTTATGGATTAGGTTAAGTTTTAAAACTTTTTATTTTATAAAAATCTTTGAAGAATAATTTGGGATGACACATATCGCAGAATAAAGCTAATCTCAAATTAAAACACAATACGTGACAGTAAAATTTATTGAATGCTTGTTGACTGCCGTAATACCTTATCTATTTCTTTCTTTTCCTGGGCCATTTGTCGACGCTTTTCTGTTTTTTCAGCTCTAAGCTTGATCATTTCTTGAGTTATAACTAGTTTTTCTTTTTCCTTGCCAAATAAATTCAGACTTGTTAAATCTTCATCAATGCTGAAGCCATAAATATCCCTGTCTTTTTTGCCTAGCATTGCTCTCTGTCTTGCAGTCATAAGTTTAGGATTCTTCATTTGCTTAAGTTCTTCATCGAGCTCTTCTAGTTTCCCTGCTTCTAATGCATTCAACCATTTTTCTTCCTCCAGAACTTCCTCTTTGACTGAGGCTGAAACCGAAGTACTAGGCTTTCCATTTTTTTTCTTTACTAGTGAAGGAGTAGGCACGCTTAAAGATGAACTTAGATCTTCCGACGTGACCGTACTGACGTTTCCTACAGTAGAAATATTTCCAGGAACTATTTTCAAGGCTTTAGGTGAGGGAGAATACACCTTTGACGGTGCCATAACTGCGACATTTTTTGCAAATGATGTATCAGATAAAGGTAAAGACTCCGATGCACTCTTTCCCTTGTATTTTTTAGTGGGAGACGATAAGAGTGTCACAAGTGCAGGGGAATTACTGCCACTACTGGAAGGCGTGGGAGTGGGAGTTTGAGATTTAGCTTTGATAGGTGAATTTGATTTGGAAAACTGGTATGGAGTGAAATAATAGTCATCTTCAGAAGAATTGCAAGGCCCGGACTCTTCTCTAAGCTTACGCTTTTGAGCTAACCGAACGGATTTTTTTGGCTCGATTGAAGTTGGGCTTGCTCCTAAGCTATTCTTCTCTCCTACAATAAGAATCATTGAAATTAAATATCCTTTATTCAAATGTATATCAATTTCTGAGCTTAAAATAAATGACAGGAAATAGAGCGACAATTAACTTACGAGAATTCATTCTGATAATGGGTGTCGCAAGAAATGTAATAGAGTAATTAAATAAGACTGTTGGGAAGATGACGTTTCAAAGTTGACAATACCAATTACCTATACGTACACAGGTACACTACACTGATTTACTTTCCGCACCGTGATATAACAGGTGATGCTATCACCAGTTAATAAATATACGTGCCCATAGCTATTTAAAAATGAATCATAGTTATGCATGGCTAATGCATTTCAAAAATTTGAATTGATCGTATGACAGGCACTAAAATATTCCTAAAAACAAATGAAGACAACAATTAATTATACTTCGATTTACTTTTAGTGGGAAAAACACAGAAATACAGCTTGAATAAATAATGACACCGATGGAGCAATAAGTGGTCTAAAATAACTGTAAAAATGTATGCGTTTACTGAATTTATTAGAGAAAGAAGAATTACTGAATAGAGTTTGAGATTGACTATTGTTGTGTTTTTACTATTTTTAGTATTAATGCAGCTGAGTCTGAGTGTTTAATAGCTGAAGAAGCTTTGAAGATTTGAAATTATATTAATTAAATATTGTTTACTGTTTTGTTTCTTTTTAAGAATTTGAAAGAGCATAGACAGCCGCCGCTTATTCGCGAAGTCTAGTCTCTCAACCTACACGCATCATATGGAAGAAAATAATGGCTTAGAAGAATGTTTTTTCAAATGTATTCTTTTTAATCCGGTATTATATTAGTAGATATTATTATTACATTATATTAACAATATATAATATATAGTAGAAACACTAATCCTATTAAAGAATGGATAATAGGCCCACCAACCAATCATTACCACAAAATTAATTATTACAAGTACATATTTCTAATTTTGTATAATAACAGAAAAAACATATAACGATCATAATATATATTATAAATAAATAAATAATAAATAGGTATGTAGATTGTAAAACCCCATCCCGACACATTGATAAACCATGTTGATGTGTCTCAGCCGCAAGTAAATATCAGAGTTCACGCAGTCCAATTTTAGTGCTCGGATTACGTACAAACGTTAGAAATTATATTTGTAACAAAACAAATATTTAGCCCTACAGGAGGAGCACAATAAAAATTCACATTATTTTGAAAACTTTATTTTTACGGCAGCTATTCAATACTAAAGTTGGAGTGCGCAAACTCTCTATCAATTACCATGTATATACTCATGTTTGAATTAAGTAAGACGCAAGTACTTAAGTACTTACAACTACAACACAGCATTCAACTTACTCATTAAACAAGTTTCGTCAAATAAATACCAACATCAAAAAATGTCACCAAATTCTTTATAAATTTTGATTTCTTAATATGAATAGCGTATTACTGTCGTTAAGCGTCATCGCTCTATTTTTAAAAGCAAAATTTTTTAGCTGGGGCACGCAGCGGTAAATTATTAATATCAAACTGCGGCGATTCAAATGCATGAATTTCCTCGGACGTCAAATCAGACAGCGCTGAATAAACTGTTTTTTCATAGGTACTACCACCGTCACCTGCACCACCCAGGGATACTATTCCTGTAGTCTGTAGGCCTGCATAGCTAGGATCGGTCAACTGTTGCTGCTGTCCTCCAAACATAGAGGGTCCGGAAAAAGAGCTTGTATTGATTCCTCCCATAAAGTTTCCACCCCCGAATTGATTCGTACTATTACCAGCACCGACTTGTTGAGGAGATTGAGCTGTGGAATAGGGAAACGATGCCACTGAGGCTTGCTGAGGTTGGTGAAACTGAGTTAAATTTGGAAAGCCCGAATTTACTGCAGCAGGCTGCTGTGGTATTGGTGCCGCTACAGCTTGATTAAATGAAAACGAAGACAAGGAAGGAGAAGGCATGCCAAACGCTGACTGCGATCCTCCTGCAAACGCAGTTTCTTCCATTGACTCAGTTAGAACCTGGTTTTTATTCAAACTAAACGAAAAATTTGATATTGCTGCAGGATTTGCACTTGCGCCAAATGAAGGAGAAGCAAATTGTTTTCCCCCAAACGCCGACGCCGGGTTACCTAAACTTGCAGGATTAATTTGTGCGTTTCCTTGTCCAAAGTTAGCAGTTGTAGTAGAATTAGAAATTGGTGCTCCAATTATAATAGCTTCCTGTTTTATAGCCAAAATTATAGAGATTAAAATTTGTATATTGATTCTTTCGAAATAAACTGGAATAGATTTTAAAATTTCAACTTACCAGGGCTTCCAGGTTTGCTTGAGTTGTTTGCTGATACTTCGCCCGCGCTCCATTCCACAATTGAAAGCGGAGAGCGATGCTAGTCGGTGGTACACCGTTGTTTTGCAAAGTAGCAAAACGTAGCTCCTCAGGAGAAAGATCTTCGAACCCATCTAGATTCGGTTTTGCAGCACAAGGTCCGTAACAAGAAAAAGGCCAAATTTTACACTTCTCCCATTCAACCATATCTTTTTTAACTACTTCCCTGCACAAACAAAATTCAATTTTTGGTAGACTTAAATAATATAACAAGTGATTAAAACTTATTCGGACTAATATTTGATAGAACTGGCTGCACACATTGTACATAAAAAATAAGTAACTTACTCAATAGCTTTCACATTCTCGTTTAACTTGTACCGACTCTCCTGTATTTGGCCATAAGCAGTATTGGATGTATTGCCGCCGTAAAAACCAGCCTGACCACCTAGTGCAGATTACAATAAAATTAAATCAGTATTAACCTTTAGTGGGGAGAACCCGCAATTAGATACTTTACTTAATTAAAACTATTTGCAATAAATTGTAATAAGCAACCTCTTTAGCACAAATATAAATACAATCAAAATGAAAACGAAGAAACTATGAATATTATAGACAAAAACCGACAAACATAACATAAAAATTAAGAGAAACAGTACGTATGTAAATGGTGTGTAAATGATCGTGATGTTATACTAATATGCAGTATGCACTGATTACCTTGATAGTTCTGCTCATTGTTAGGTGGATGGAAGAATCTACAACGATCGCCATAACGGCATGTACCTCGTAAAAAGAATTTGCACGCAGCCACATTCATTTTCTTAATTGGTTAAAATAGTAATTTGTATCTCCTTTTTATTTCCTGCCTTGCACACAGTTCACACATTTGAGTTATGGGTCACAAATGACATAAACCTGAAATGATAAATACAAGGTTGTATATGCGCGTTAACTGACAAATTATAACAGGCACAATTTTTGACTTTGAATATAAATTAGTAAAATTAGCAAGGACATCACATGCTAATGCTATTGTTGGATAAAATGTAATTCTATGTTATGAAAGCGTGCTGGGAAGCATGTAAATACCTACATTACGTATACGATGTTTTAGAGTGAGCAAGAAGAATACGCAAGTATATAGTCCATTAGTAAATAAATATAAAAGGTACAGATATATATGTACCTACTTAAGATTATTTATATTCTACTTCTGTAAAACGATGTTTGTAAAAAAATGTATGTTGGCAAGTACAATGTGTATCAGTGTAAACAGTAAATATATTATTATGCAGAATAAATATGTGTACCAAGTTCTTACTGTTTCTGATTATTTATTTATCCAAAACTAAGAGCAAAAATGAAGATTATACAAAATACGTTTAAATCAAGAGTAGCGCTAACATATCATAATTCTTGCAGACAAGCAGATAAAATTCTACGAATTTTCAAACGACTTGCGCCGTCATCTCCGCCTCCACAAACGACATGGGTAGAGCTAGAATCAACTGTTATAGTGACATTTTCATTAGACTGCAAACCACATAAAAAATGTTATGATTAAGGATTTATAAAAATATCAAATAAAGCAATCACACAACTTCTTATTATTATGCCTTTATAAGTTCTAACCCAGGAATAATCTAGGAAAAACTAAAATTTTTGTGTACATTTAAATACAAACATATAATGTATTTTTACATATATCATATATCTGCCCTTCGCTTATTTCTTGTGTTCATTAAGGTTACTTACTAATACGAAGCCACTTGATGTGTTCTGTAGTTTCAGGTGAGGAATTCCTTCTTTTGCTAGTTTATTCATTAATGTGACTGAATCCAAAGAACCCCACGAATATTTAGTAGGAGGACACTTCCACGGATTACACATATCCATCGAAGGCTGTAGGAAAAGTAAAAAGAAACTGCTTTTGAAATTATGCTTCTCCGAAGGCAATTAGCAAATAAGTGTAAAACCAATTTTTACAAACTTCCGCATCGGAATTTCAAACGAGTTTAAATCTAAGGCTGAATTATTCACAAAATATTCGTGAGATTTCGAACTTCATTTTCAAAAGTAGCCTCTTGGATGACGCAATATTAATACAAAATAAATCACGTATAAAATAAAAACCAACCTTTAGGAGACGGTATTTATTATCTGCGTTGTCTAAGGTGGCAGTTACAGTCGAAGCGAGGACACTGGTCCCGCTTCGAGGCATAGGTTCAACTTCTTGAGCAAGCAAGTGGTCCATCACAGCGGATACGGAACCCCGTTTTAGCTTTAAAGAAACTACAGAATCTGCAGAGAATTTTTCTACGCAAGGGTAATCGATGGTAAATTCTGTTTTATCCGGAAAATCACGAGGAGGAACGAGATACTCTGCATGTGTAATTAAACGGGCAGGTTTGAGATCTTTGATCAATTTATTTGCTTGATGAAAATTCAGTGATGTATCTATCGGAGAATACTGAATCTTCATTGCAAGAGGCAAATAAGGGGCGATACATTCCAAGTAAGAGAACTCCGATTCTAAATAAAAGAAGTGAAGATTTAGAATATTACAGAATATTCAAGGATTTAAAAAATAATGATATTTTAAAGGTGGCCATGTTGGCTAAACGTTTGCCTATTGGTGAACTCCGAAAGTGTAATAATACCAATTTTAAACTAAATATTTAAAAAACAATAATATCGAAAACGTTTACCCGTAATAATTAAAGCATTTGATTGCTGAGAGCCCCAGGTTTCAATAATATGAACAATATCACCACAACGAAGACTTGGATGGCCGCAAAATAAAATGCAAGGCTGGCGGAGGTCTTTAATTTCCTGTAAACTTTTAAAATGCTTGATTCGACCGTCCTTTGCAAGTTGAGCATGCGGAAATGGATCTTCAGGCAAGTATACTTTTTTTTGTTTATTCTTTGATAACCTACAAAAACAGAACTAGTTAAGTTGAACCTAAAAGCCAAATTCGTTAACTAAATGTAAGCAGTATACACTTCATTCGAAAAATGTCTTACCATTCAGCTAAGATATTTGAATACGCTAGCGAAGTTTCTGCATGTGGGGATAGAAAATAGAATGGAACTGACATAAGTGAGTTTATCTCCAGATAATTTGCTAAGCACTCAAATAAGTCGTATATTATTCCACTAGGATAGCAAGGCAAAATAACATTCCCTCCAGCTTTAAGTGTTATTCCCACAGTTAAGCACACCTCCCCCATCATTGTATCAGGATTGTGGTTAGAAGCTTTTGTAAGTCCGGTGAGAAAGAAGATATCAGCATCTTTGAGTGGTCCTTGCTCCATTGGACTGTAATAATTTTTAAATAACAATAATGAGCTTCTCAATACTAATTTTACAACCATTTCAAGTTAATAAATTGAAGTTTTTGTCGTGAGGTCACTTTATATTTACACTGCTATAAAACACACCTTGGGTGAGTGGTTAAAGTTGATGACGACGTGACGTACACAACTTTTTTCTTGTCCGATTTAAGGACCCAATTGCAGCTCCCCAAAGAATATCCAGAACTTACCGCTGTTGCAACAATATTCCCAAACAAGTCCTAGCAGCAAATAATTTTAAGAGTGATATATATCAGTAAATAGAAATGTACACATGTATATAACTAACTGTAAGATTTGAACGCATATTTACTCGAATAGAAAATAATGTATAATGTACAATCAACTTACAGTGTTTTCACTGAATCCAACCAGCCGCACCTTGAGCAGCGCATCGTTAATACTCTTCTTAGTGTAAATTTCTTTAAGATTCTTATTAAAATTTGTATTCCCCAATTTTATTGGAAAATTTAAAGAAGGATTTAGCTGCTTGAAGATGTTTTCCTTTGAGCTTTCGTTAGTTTTAGAAATTTTTGAACTATTTTTTGGAACTTTTTCAATAAACTCGACTAACTCTTCCATGAAAAATCTCCCTATGTTCACCGTAGGCTCCGTTGCATAAACACTGCCATGAAAATCAGGGTGCTCAGTAAAAAACGGAAGTGCAAGTATAGAAAAGGAATTCGACACAAGAATTGCATCAATCTCCGAAATATCTACGGATGATTCAGTGGGGACACCGAACAAAGGCGTTGAGTCGACCAAAACGTAGCCATTCATTTCACAAAGCTCCTATTCAGAAAATAAAAATTTATTCAATATTCTAAATTTTGAAAAATGCACTGAATGCAAAATATTATAATCACCAGCATAGGACGCTAGCATAGCGTGGCTTTAAATACCAAAATAATAACCGTTTCAAAAAAACCGAAATAAGATTTCCAGTCAAAATTCGGAATTTAGCTCCTGTTTTGATATAGATATTACTATCCAAAATAATACTTAAACCAGAATGTTACAAATAAGGGAGATAGCGCCTAATTGTGGCTTCCGGGTGCTTATGCATACAAATCTAGTAGTAGTATAACAAAAAAGGATTTGTATTTGTAAAGTTTGAAGTTCAATCAACTGAACTGATTCTACAACTTTAAAAGCTCTTAGCCTCTCGCAAACTTAAGCAGCCGGCTACAGTTTGGGCCCACGTCACAATTTGGAACTTACTCCCTATATAAATTAACTTTTATTAGCCTTCTAGGGATAAGAATTGGCTATTTTTTGCATGGAGCAGAATAACAGAAGCATTTAAGGGAACATATTTCTTAACTTGTTATTTAATAAAAATTAAAGTTGTAATTCAGTAGTATTTTGAAACGGATATCAGCTTTTAGTCCCAAAACATGGTAAATAGACTGGTCTTATTACCCTTGAACTGAATATATTCTTTATGGAATCTACATAGGGACAGGGTGGGTAATAGTGGCCGGTATCCTAATGGTGGCCACCCGCTGTACATAAAAAACGAGCCGATGCACAACAGGAATGTTATTTTGTTTGTAAAGTTTGACTTTCAATCTACTGATTCAGTACTCTAGAGTTTCAAAAGTTTCAGCCGGTCACCATTGGGAGACCGGCCACCATTCGGACACCGGCCACCATTACCCACCCTCTCCCTAACGGTAGTCTTAAACCACATGAAGACATCTTTTTCCACATACTTTTTCAACAGAATTCCGAAAATTTTGAAAATGAGGAGCACAGCTGAATTTTGAACTTCCGCCAAGTGGAAGAGGTAGGAAGTTGAGGACAGTATTGATGTCAAGCGAACAGTCCAACATGATGGTCAACCCACGCCATTTCAAAATGCCACATGGCTTGGTGCAAGTTCCCACATTATACTGTATGAAAAGATGCAATAAAGAATGTAAGTAAAAGTAAAAGTCAGTTGCAATTTATGATTTCTTATGAGGTGGTGTTTGTAAGCATGTCAACGGTTTTTAAATATGCATTGTCACTGACAAAAGTATACTTGTCTTCACAAACAACAAAATTAAAACTAAATTGTGGGAGACGGGCGGGTATACAATATCAAAGACCAGTGGTTAACGATAAGGTCACAATATGTGAACGTGTTTAGCTACAACTAATAATAAACTACAACCAACAGCTAGTGACTGAATACTAAAGTATAATAAATTATTATAAATTCAATACTAAGCAAAAGTGACACACTAGTTTTGTTTCATAGTACCTTACCTACATAAACAAATTAAAATCCATTTCTCATAGCAAATAATTGTGAAAAGGTGTAATTACACGCATAACTTCAGGATAGTATACTTTAATAATAAATTCAAATAGCTTACGAATTTCATGGTTATTTTCAAAATGTGGCCCGAGTGCCCGAGCCAAGATCGGTGGTCGAGATCCGAGGCTGCCGATCTTTTTGTTGGAAATATAGAAAGGTGCACTCAGTGCACTGCGACGTTTGTATTACACTTTTTGATGCTGTCAGTCGTCAGTATCAGATCAAGAACAAGCAGTCAATACCAAAGGTGACTCAAACTAACTGATGTATGAATGATTATCTCTTAAGAACTGATTATGAATCCAAATCAAAATGCTGTAAAAAAAATCGGTCCAACACAACTAACAACTGGACAACATAAATTAAAAAGCCCACTCACTGACACTGAGCGAGACAACTGTCTCTCTCACGACTGAACTGAATAACTGAAACTGAAATACTGAAATGCTCAAGCTCAAGTTTGAGTTTGAAGACTTAAAGTAGCCGCTGCAACAACATTGCGCGAGTCTGCTTTCATCCTCATACGGCCGAAACTAACACGGTCTCACACAGTTCATAAGTCTTCAAGGATACATTTTGCCGTTGCCTATTTATTTGGACGCAAGTGGCAAGTGGCGAAAAAATAAAAATAAAAAATCATCCGATTAATACCCCCGGCCCCCGAAAACTAATAACTTAATGGTCGGAAGTAACTAATCCAGACCCGATGACTATTTGAGCTCAGTTGCTTATTCGCACAATTGGTAATCCCAATTTGCAAAATTTAGCTTTTTGGATTTAATTACAGTATAGCATAATCTGGCCAGAATCACTAAAACTGGCCATATTCGAAATCTTTGCTACATTTAATTTCTTTTCTGGTACCACTCTCCTCTAAAGGTCACCGCTTCAGCTTTGAGTAACATTTTGGAATCAACCAATTTATTATGACATAAAGAAATAAAGAGTATCGTGTAAGTTGAAACTGTAATTCACATGGTATAGAATGTTATGCACCCAGAAACTTTTAAAATTAACACCCAGACACGCTAAGAAAAAAGCTCGACAGACTATCGGTTAGGGTATAATAACAGAGTTTTCTATTAATTTTAAACGATTAATCTGTTAACTTCAAAATTTTTGAGTGTGGGGAAATCGGTCAACTATGCCAATAGAGTGCTCTGTCAGAATTATTCCTTTACAGATACCTCTTTTGGTATTTTTGCTTAACCGACCACTCAGC
>JAQFZE010000725.1:0-22965 GCA_034695245.1 Dicyrtomina saundersi | reverse complement strand
AAATTAACTTTTGGGAGCGCTGATTTTGGGTATAACCCGGGTCTCTAATACAACCCGGGTCTCTAATACAACCCGGGTTGCGGATCAAATTTTAAAATAGAACCCCGGGGTTCTATTAGAAGCTTTACGGTACCTAGGTACCTTAGTAGTATATGAGGGATAAGAAATGGCATAACTGCTCCAATTTTTTCTCACAACAAAATACGCGATCAAAAATTTCAAAAATTAATTAGATCAAATGAAAATACGTACAAATTACTATTAAAATATGAATATTAAGATCAAATCCTTAATTAAATTAAATCAAATTAGAAGAAAGGTAAAGGGAGACCGCATAATCATAAAATTAACCAAATAAAAAATTTAATTATGCTAAAACGTTTCCACTAGTATATTTGCACACATTTTGCACACATTACGAGCAATATTCATTTTTTGATCTTTTGATTTCATCTTCACTTTTAATTTGAAGACGAGCCTTGAAGAAGCTTTTACTCGCTCTAAAATTCAAATTAAATACACGGAAAAAAAATTTGTGAAATGTTTACTTTTCTATGCATTTTTCTATGCATGTCAAACTTTTTTCTTGTCAGTTCTTACAACTTCAAACTTGAGTGACTGATTTGATTTGGTTTTGGTTTTGGGGGATGATTTAAAATCATAATCGCTCCATACACAAAACACGCCTCTACAAAGAGTCATAATTTATCTGTAGTTTTTATTTTTCACACAGTTTCAAAAATATAATAAGAGTTTTTTTTGGAGGGGATTTAAACGATGAAGATTTTAGGATGTGGAATAGATTAAAATTAATTTTTATTTTCTGAAGGTAGAAGAAGAAGGGAAAAAAAAAGTAGGTGAGCATGAAAAAGCTAATGAGTTTCACGTTCACGCTCACATTTCCCATTTAACTACCAACTTAACTTCTACTAAATAGACTAAACTAACTACCGAACTACAAAGGGAAATACTCTACTGCTACATATAGAAAATTCCTTATTCCTTAGGTACATATAAAGCACACTTCCTATATGTAAGTATATACGCCTTTCTATTATTGCAAGGTTTCCATTTTCCTCTTGGATTTTTCCCTTCCTTATTTATCAGTATTACAATTTACAATTAGAGATGTACTTCCATTACAAAGCTCCTTTAAGCTTAAGTACAGCTCTTTATCTTCTTTTTTTCCCCCGTAACTTTTACTTACTTAGACTTTTGGTTTTTGGTTTTGCCTGCCTACCTGTCTGAATAATGTCTGTCAGTCTGTCGTCGCCCTTATACTACTGTCTTTTTTTGTGCTGTGTGTGTATTATTTCTTTTTCCTTATGATTAAATTTAAGATTAATTTTGTAAATAGGCTTCGGCTTGGAGCAGGTGAGCTTCTTAACTTATAGGGCTTTGTTACGCTAATCGTAAATTCCATGCTTTCAGCTTCAGCCACCAGCTTCATAGCTTCAGTCAACTATATAGTCAGCTTCAAGTTTCCTATGGCGATGGCCTGGCCATTCAAATAGATGGAGATAATTTGCTAATTTTTTTTACCCTCTATATTTTCAAGAAGATATTATTCTCTTTTTTTTCTTCTTTACTATACACGGTCATGGTCATGATGATATTGCTGGGATGATGGGTGCGGAATTTTTGCTTCTGTATTATAATATATTCGACAGTACTTTTATTCTAGTATTTACTAAAGCGAAGAATTTGGGCTTAATTCACTTTTTACTATAGAAACTATAAGAAATTTGCATACAGTTTTACAGAGCAGATATTTGTAAAAATTGTACAATAGAAAAAAAAAAGAAATGCCCTATATATATATATATTAAAATTTTGCATATAATTTATCGTTTATACTGTGTTCCAATGTTCTATATACAGATATAAGTTTTTTAAAAAAGGATCTCGTCTTCCATCTGATTGTGAGTCACAAGATATACACAGATAGAAAATTACAATTTAGAATAAAACACAGAGTGTATGTATATATATCAGTAGTGTATATAATTATCGTTGAAATTAGCTCCTTGACGGCCCATTTTGAGGTTAAAATTAAAAGAAAGTTTTTGTGCGAGTCTGTGTCTGTCGGTCGTCGGCAGTCGGTATATCGGTATATATTATCTCTAGGCGACTCTAGGCGAAGAAACGCAGTGAGATGAGAGGGAGAACAATTAGATGAGATGATGTTTTTCGTTTTCCAAATTGGAATAGAGGCAGATCATAATGCAGAATGC
The DNA here is from genome assembly GCA_034695245.1 of Dicyrtomina saundersi. Taxonomy (NCBI): domain Eukaryota; kingdom Metazoa; phylum Arthropoda; class Collembola; order Symphypleona; family Dicyrtomidae; genus Dicyrtomina; species Dicyrtomina saundersi. The sequence continues at coordinate 20,731 of JAQFZE010000725.1, read as the reverse complement.
AATAGAAAATGCAACATGCGGCGGCGGTAGCTTTATCTGCGGCTTGAATAATGGCTACGCATGAATGTCCCTTATGTCTATATACTCTATAGCTTCTTTCTCCTTTTATTTTTAATGTTTTTTGCAGTCTTTTTTTACCGACATAGAATTCGGCTGTGACTTTGACCTTTTACTCGTTTTTTGTGTGTAATACAAATTAACACCTATACCTATATTTTCCTTATGACTTTGATCTGTATTATTTGTGCTCTTTAAAAGTGATTTTATTTTCGAGGAAAATTACTGGATTGGCATTACTAGAATAGGAGGCCTCATTCTAATTAGAAGGAAGGATTATTTATGGCTAATGAGAGCGAACCTGTGGAGGCGGACTGCGAGGGGAAAAGGAGCGAGGCAAATTAGAATTTATTAGAATTGGAATTAATCGAGTCTTTGTACGAATTATGAGGGTTGAGGATTGAATTCATTATGTACTACGTAGAGCATGAGCATATAGTGTCGAGTCCTAATAAAGATATTTTGTATTCAGTAGGTAGCTGTTTGATAGTTTCGTTATACTGTTTCAAAAAAGGTTATCTACACTGGTTTGGATTTACATTTGCTAACTGCCAACTACATATCAGTACAGTACACTATTTCCGTAGCTCAAAACGTGGTTAATTAGATGTTTTCTGAAAAACCAAATTGTACATTATTTAAGTCAAAAAATTGAGATCGTCAATTTAACTTTTAGTGTGAATTGGAGAACGGCAATTTTGCCATTACTGATAATTGGAGATTGCCCATTTTGCTTCTTCAATAGCGATACACACACATAGTTTCTGAACTTTGTTATAATGTCGCCAATTTTTTCGCACACTGCTAGAAATTTCCACTAATACTACTACTACTGAATCTACACAACACTAACGATAAGAATGTACCAAGACAAATACCTCCTTCCTCTATTATCCTACAGGATATTAAGCCATTTGCAAAATTCTACTTCTTAGCTAGGTAGGCATTTAAAACTTTAAACACTATAAATTTCTGTACGAGAAACATACCTTCTTTGCCCCCAACAATCCTCATTTGCGGGTGCATGGGAGACACGCCACATCCATAATGTTTGTCTAAACTGATATTCGGCTGGGCAGTTGTGGTGGATTGGGGATCAATGAATATCGTTGTGGGTCTCTGCGTTGTTTTCTTATTATGTCCATAGTATGAGAAATTGTGGTTAAAAACTACAGCCGGCTTTTTAGTTGTCGTCGAAGTCGTTGATGTTGTTGTTGTTGATGTCGTGGATGATGTGGACGAAGGGGAATTATTATTCATTGAATTCTGAGTGCTTGTGGTAAAGGACGCGGCCGTGCTGCCAGTGTGAAAGCTAAACGTGGGACCGTTCGAACTCGAACTTGAACTGATACCGGTACCGGTACTAACTGAGGTAGGAGGAGGCGGGTTGGCCTCTTGCGTTTGGGCCTCAGCCTGGGACAGAGTTAAGGAAGGAAATGGTTTATGGACAGAGTCCGGAAGACTGCTCCCATTCGATGTGATGAATGGAAGCTTAAGCTCTACTGTATTGGAAGGAGATGCGGACGAACTGCTGGGACTGGAGCCCGAACTGGGAAATTGTAAATTGCTATTGCTGCTGCTGCTAATGGTTGTTACAGGTTTCGAAGTAATTGCATGAAGAGGGGGGTGTTGATTAAAGAAAGATGAAGTTGAAGGCCTTCTTGTAGTAGTGGTAGTAGTAGTAGTTGTTGTTGTTGTGGAAGTAGACGAAGTCGTAGTGGGGGTGGTAGTGGTAGTAGTGGGAATCGTAGTTGTGGTCCTTTCCGTTGTGGTAGTATGTGGGAATTTGGTCGAAAATATAGATTCATGAGAAGAATGGAAAGTGGAGGAAGAAACCGAGTCCGTATTTGAATTGACTGGCCCCGTCGTCGTTTTGATCGTCGTGGCGGGAACGAAGGCAGAGGCTGAGGAGGAATGGAGGAGGGATGAGGAGGGAGATTGCATTGAGATTGAATTATGATCGAGAACAAAATTAGAAGATGCATTGTGTCCACAGCATGAGCCGAACATGAAGCCATCCACACACATCCCCAAGTGCTTCCCTTCCGTCTTTAAACACTCCCACACGAACATACATGTCCCCGTCCTCTCATCCACTGTGCAGGGCTTCGGACTGATTTTGTATGAACCTGGAAACAATTAACAAAAATTTCATTAATTTGTTAATTAACTTATTACTAAACAAATATAACAGTTGACGATCCATTATCAGATTATGACAACGACATAATATGTAATATAACGAGCCATAATAGCATTGGCAGACTTTTAGCAGGAATTACATATTTCAAATTTTGGAAACACATAATTCTTTATGCCCATTTTTGAAGATTCTTAATCGTTATTTTGACATTGCTAAACGAAATCCATAATAACATAATTACATAGATATAGGATAATCGTAAGCATAAACAACACGAGAAACTTAGCCGGTGCCGGTATCAGCTGCACGCACAACACACGCCTTAAGTACTTCCTAATCATCTACACACTTTGTCAAACATATGACCTAATACTGCGTATCCTACTGGTATAGGTTCCCGTAGTAAATTGTGTAGTATTCTAAAATTTAAAAACATATTTCCTATTCAAATGAAATCCTTACATGTAATTTACGATTGCAATTAGTATATTACGACTGACAAAAGGTGACAAAAACTGTATTGCATAGTGTCAGGAACAGCCTCTCCCATGATCAGAAACATTTTAAATCTCAATATTTTTGAATAATAAATGTCAACTAAGACATCCTCTGCCCTGTATATACAACATAATAACCGACTTTAAACTTTGTCAACATCCACCTCCTTTCAACAGATCATAATTCTACATAATTTCTCAAACACTACCTGCCCATCTTGTACATCAACATAATGCATGTAATTCCCAATTGGCTTACACCTAAATACTAAATACATACAAATATTACAATACAACGAGCGACGAACGACGAACAAGTCTTATTGCTGGGTACTAAAAGTTGTCTAATGTAAGTGCTTAAATTACTATTACTTGCCTTAGTTATGTACATAGTATTTCTGTAGGTAGTTTGTTCTCACAATGCAATATCGCATCGCTCTGTAAGATTATGATACACTTATAAAAAAAAGTAAAAAAGAAATAGTATGTGATGTTACTTAAAAAAGTTAAAAGTACTTTGTCATATTTGTTATGTACTTCATGTCACTGTATGCCATGTGTTGTAGCTTGTAGATTCCAAAATTATTATAGACATATTATAGACGGTATATAGAATTCACTATACACGGGTTGTTATACTTGTTAGCGTTCGCGTTGACGTTGGGTTGTTAAGTAAAGTATGACGATAATAATCGTAACAATAACAATAAAAATAACAATAGAAACAATAAAGGCACAGGACTCTCATGTGGATATGTCTCCAATGGTTTTCATTTTGGTTATGGGTGATGGTTTAGTTAGAGTAATATATAATCATTGTAATGATGTCGTTCCTTATCGTTAATAAATACCTACATACATGTTGTCAACAACAACAACAGCAACGACAGCGGAGTTATAAAAGAAATCATATCGTGTAGTACGTAATCATAATTCGGATGTTCATGTTCACAAGGTGTAAAACTAATGGTAAGTAATACAAATTACAATAATGATTTTATTCTTTCTCAAAAAAACAAAACAATGACATTAAAATGACAATGTAATTGTATTACGAAGGATGCGATGGTGTGGTGCCCAATTTTGAGAGTACTATGTGCACCACCTCAAAGAGAGAGAGAAAAAAAGAAAAGGAGAAAATCCAACGACAAAATTTCTACATTCAGAATTCAAATTCTGCTTCTCATAAATTTTAATTGCGCCCACGAAGCGTCTCAAGCCCAAATGGCGTTTGTGCTAATTGTAAAAGTTCTAACAATATAACAATAAGTCAAAAAATTTGAACTTTTACATCACCTCAACTAACTAGCAATAATGAAAATCAATTCAAAATTTATGTTATACACCTATACCTATAGAGCTGCACTCGTAATAATTATTATATTAGAGAAAAAGTTACATATATAACTTCTACCGTTATAATTAATTTCTGCGTAGACGCACTTACGACATGTATAAGTTTAGTCCAAGTCATAAAATCGTAATGAGTAAAAACTTCATAATACTAATGCATTCGCTCATCTCATTCACATTTTACCTGTATTATTTATACATTATCCTATACTAATATTATTTTTCCCATGCACTCAGATAATAATTGCTCAACGAAAATGCCAACGCCCAAAAAAAGAAAATATTTTAAGCTACGCCAGACAAGCACAACCAAAACTTAAACATCAAGATATGCTTAAAAATATATATTCATACAATACTATAATTCTTGGCATTTTAAACTATAGCATATTCAATCTACACCTTCAACATATAATTATAAAAATTGCAAATACAAATAGTACAAAGAATTCGGACTAATAGTAAATTAATATTTATCTGGCATTATATTATTGCACAGTGTGAAGCTGTATTTTTTCCTGAGAATTGGAATATATTTTGTACAGAGTTATGCACAGTATGGGAAATGGACTAAACCAGAGATCACTGAAGAACTTAACTGCTATGGTATGCTTATATATGCTAAAACTAAAACTCATCCACAAATACATACAAAAGAAAAAGAGAAACCTCAAGACTTCAAGAAAAAAAAATCGTCATAATGTTGACTTTACTAGTTCCGTGTAAAATAAAATTTGCCTATATATATACATATGAATAAAAGTCGATCTTGGGACTGATGACTGATCCCGATCACGACGACGATCTTATCATCTTCCATCGTCGTCGTCAACTTACTCAATATCAATAATTCATATAAGACTACTATAAGGGAACCCACTTTACAAATTTTTGCCAATACATAATCCTTATATATATTATATAGAGGTTACTTGTACATACTTCGTAAACACTAATAAATAGTAAACAGTATGCAAAAAAAGGATGCTTCCATATGCATCCAAACATACGGAAAAAATATATAAGGAACAAGAAAAAAATTGTTAAGGTACTTATAGTATAGTGGTAATGGCAATTTGGTAATGGTAGAAAGAAGCAGTACGCACGTTCAAATCAATAATACTGCCATTGGCATTGGATTTACATTTAGCATTTAGTTTGTGCCGTACTGGTTTTTGTTTTGTGTATTTGCCCGTGTTACCTTGCCATTTTAATTCTGCCTTTTAAGTAAACTAGTAAGTCACAATGACTTACTACTGTTTTCCTTTTTTTATATTTCATTCCAATTTTGGTATTTTGTATTATAGCATTCTCCTATCCCTATTATCCCCCTCTGTCTTTCTCACTCCACTATTCAAACTTAACAATAGGAGTAAAGCACATCGCATGCCGAATACCTATTCCCTGTACCATCATAGCTACATACATGTGTGCTCGTAACATAACCAAGAAAATGAAGAAGACGCGAGTCGATCCATATACATACATCCCCTCATACATTTTCTTTTTCTCTGAGAATATAACAAATAGTTATATTACTGTTCTTGGATACTGTACAAAATGTATCCATCTCCTTGTTAAATATGAAGCAGAATTACAATTTATTTGAGTTTACTTTATAGATATAGCTATACAGTATATCTATACCTAGGTAGGCTACAGTCTACAGGTATACTCATGCTGATTGTGAGACATTGTTTACACGCTCTACTAACTACCCCAATCTATCTATTATATACATCAGCATCATAGCATCAGCCGAAATGCATTCTTTTTCCTTAGTTTCTTTTTTTTTGGCTTCAACATTCTTTCTTGTTACATTTCAATTGACAATTATACAGGGTAAGTACATAGCTTAATAGTATGTACCACCCTATATTAGCTTAATGCTGCCTTACACCGTATGCCGTATATCTCCTCTTTATTAAATTCAAATTCACTCCGAAAATATACAAATACAGAGAGGAAAATAGTCGGAATTTTACACAATACAATATACACACAGTCCTTTTTTGCTTTTGAGTTTAACTCACTTAGCCGCATTAGACACTTTATGTCACTGTCATTGTTACTCCTAATCTTATTGTGTGTTTTGCAATTTCACCATGCTTGATAATCAAACACATTACATTTTTGCTATAAAATTAAATGCTACAATTTAAATAGGTGTTACCTTAAAGGTTTTACTAGTATTTTTGGCAAATTTTGGAGATTTACTTAAAAGTAGCTTTAATAATGATGAACGTTTTCTGAATCAAAAATAGTGTCGTAATAATTGGTTAATTAAACTGAATTACCAGTCCCAGTATCATCCAGCTAAATTAAAAAGTAATAAAATCACAGAACCAAAACTAAATCTTATGTGATTACGGGATTATGCATTTAATTAAAACATATATGGGTAATTAAGGAAAATTTAAATAAATCGTGTGTATCTATAGAAAAGGTCAGCTCTCAAAATTAAGATTTATGAATATATAACTATACAAACCACCTATGTACATGCATACTTGCTAAATAGCTGCAAAATATTATAAAACGGAACGTTAAGGATAAGGTTGTCCTATACGTTATATGGTATAGACATGATGAGCTATAAAAATTAATAGCGTTAAAAATTAAAAAACTGCTTCAGTCTCATATAATGTGTGAACATGGGGAATGATGCACCGCCATAACTGCCAACAACTCCGCACTACTGCTTGCTACATTATCATAAAAATGTAACGCTGACCATGCCATTATATATCATCACCCTATGCACTATATCTCAACAGGTCTCGTCTTCAGATTATGTTCAATGTTAAAATCTTCATGAAGCAAACAAAAACGTGAGGCAAAACGCATTTTAAAAATAGTGTATACACCATGGACCATAGTAGTGCCTAGGATTAAAGACAATTAAAATAAATAAACTGTAAACAATAATACTCACAAGTAAGTTAAAGGCAAAGGCCGGCGCATAATGTATGTGATGTACTTACTCAGGTTCATGGGAAAATATCATATAGGTACAATTAAATCACGAGGTGTAAAATACAAAAATAAACAGTCAACACATAAACTATTAAACATTTACTGTATCAAACGAGATATATAATATGTGTGTCTTTAATAGATGTATAGGCTTAATCTTAATTAAAATTAACATTACTCACAATATTGTGTGTGTGTGCGTACCACACAAAATGTGTGTGCATCATCCTTTTGACACGAGTGTGATTTATGCAACATTATCTCTCCTTTCAGTTCCACACACTCTACATTATATATACATAAGTACAGTATCATCTCAATGAATCTCATAATGGAAATTTGAAACGTGTACCTCTCTGTGTGAGTGTGATGCGTGAGGAAGCACATGCAAGATTGTCTGCATAGTTACTTAGTATGTATGAGTGTTAATCTATGAAACGCATTGTCTAATCCTAATCTAACAGTTTCTGTTGTTCTTTTTTTTCTTCTTCTTTTCGTGTGATTTCAATTTGATGCAGAAAAACAAAGGGCATATACATTGTACCAATACTCCATACTGTAAAAGATCAGCACTATATATACTATATTTTTCGCTATACGGCAATGGCCGCCCTATATGGCTTATAATGCCAATATATAAGTAGGGAGAAAAAAAAATGAACAACACTGACCAAAACTGTACCTCCACTAAAATTGTGCCCCCGTGACCACACAATATATATTTCACTATAAAGTAATTAAAATCCCTATTACTAAAACTACCATTACCATTACCAGGATACGACGATATATTTTGAATCCAATGATTTTAATCTCCCAGCCTTTCTTATCCATTATAATAAACAATAAAACACCTGACTAAAAAGAAACGTGACTTTGTAGCAATGGCAGTGCTGTACACCTGTCAACAGTCAACAGTCAAACTACGAAACTACCTACCTGTAGGTACATAATAATGTTACAATTTACGGCGCATCATTTTACGATTCTTTTCTCTTCTTTTTTGTCAGTCACACTTATGCATTATGCATTATTTCTTTATAGCAATTTTGCAAACATACGTACTTACTATACAGCTATGCCAGCGTAAGTATCTATTGGCATCAACTCATTAAAATTCGAGAATAATAATCCACACATTGAAATCGAATATTTCATATTTCAATTCCAAATTTCTACTCCATGGTAAATCAATATAATATTATATAGGTGTCTATATAGCCAATAAATATTTTACGAGTATATAGCTCAACACATATATTAGTATGTAGGTATAAAAGTAAATAAGCATAACAAGTTACATGGATTTGTACAAGTATTTCTGATTTCTGAACTGTATTTGCATTCAGAGTTAAGGACAAAGAAGTCAGAGTCAAGAGCGAGAAAACCATGTCAAGTTCTGTCATTTAATTTAATTTATTACATTAGAAAAGAAAATCAAACACAGAAGGATGACGATGACCAATTCCAATGCCAATACCAATGACCACACTGTTACTGTTTTGTCGATTAATAGATGTATAAAATAATTAAATAGTATAGAGGGTATAGTGCAGGTAAGTTTCGAAACTATATAGACCCTCACACACACTGTCTATGCTGCCCGTAGGTTTTACGCTACCTATATAAATTCTCTCTTTATCTCCTCAATAGTACAAATACACTACCGATTAAACACACAAACTACACGGGGGAAAAATCTATAAACTATTAAACTGAAGCCTAGAGGCATTTGACAGCAATTTAAATTAGCATACATGTGCACCATTCCCATTCGATTTGTGTCTGACTGCCTTTGTATCTATGCCCATTCACATTATGCATATTATGTAGGTACTAGTAAGTTAAAATCCGCACAAACTTGCTTGTTAGCTACACTTTAAAACACAGCACATGACAGGAGACGAGACGAGACAAGAACTACACAGGAGCTCATTTCAACGTCAACATAAAATTAAAAATGAAAATCAAATTGAACGGCAAGGTAATAAATCATATATCGAAATCAAAATGAAAATCAACTCTCTAAAACACACCATTTAATCATAATAAATGAGCATAAAATAATTGTACTAGTGTTTTAAGGAACCATTCAGAATCCTATAACTTGATGTAATAAATTTTAATACGAAACAAGTATACTTTTACGAGTATTTTATATTATGCATAAAGTAGTGGTTACTCTATACTTTATAAAACAACAAATTAAAAAGTAAAACTAAAATCATTATTAACAATATTAAAATTATTAAAAAATATAATAAAAGAATTTAAATATAATTACTCACCATTAAAAGTATAAGCATTTGAAGAGGTGACGAGAAAGAGTAAACAAAATAAAGGAGCACTATTCACAAATAGTAATATATAAAAATTGAAAATTGAAATGGAGCTATTTTGGAGGCAACTTGCTCGTGCTCCACTTCCAGCACATCTGCTTCTGGAACTAGAACTTCTTCCCACAGTGGAACTATCTTCCCCATCCCCATCATCCACATTTCCTCTTCCTCCATGTGGATTAGTAGAATTAGTAAAATTTAATAACTGCTTTAATTTTAAAGTAACCATTTTATATTTATTTTAACTGTAGGAATGTTTGTATTGAACTTGGTTGTTAGTGTGGTCGTCGAGGTGGCCACAATCATGAGGGGAACACGTCTTTTCTTGTGAGTGCTCCTCTTCCAGAAAAAAACTCGAATTTAAATTGACACGAAGATACTCAGTTTAGTAATAAATAAATATATATATATGTGTATCTTAAGCACAATTTGTTTAAAACATTTATGTTGTCGATTTCTGTTGTTGAGGAAGCCCAATGTTGGGGGAAGTTGACATCTTCATTTTGATAGAGTTAATATATGTATAGATATATTGATGCTTCTTCGTTTGTTGTTTTTTTGTCTGTATTGACGATGAGATCTTGAGATCAGATCAAAAGTTGATTGCTGCTTCTTTGCAAGTAACTCTGTGGCTGACTGCTCCGCAGCAATTACAATAAGTATACCAAGTCTGAAATGAGTAATGAATGGTTTCACAGGTTCATGTCGATCTCGATATCGATCTCGATTTTTTCTCGATAATATCAAAAAATCCAAAGCAAAAATCAAACACAGAGACAACACTTGGGATGATGAGTACACTGATGATGTGTGAGTAAGTAGCTTGTATAGTTTAGTTTCGTTTAGCTTACAATTAGTTGAGTTTGGTACTACTTGAGAAATACGTGGTGGTGGTATAGTCTAAGGAATTGTTGCTTTACAGAAGACTGAAGTACTCTGAGGATTATCTGTCTGACTGTATTACGGTAGGATTTTCTTATTGTGCTCGTACTTGTGGGCTGTTGTGGGTTCTATATATCTCTCTCTCTGTCTGAATTGTCTATGTGGAAGACGAAGACTTGTTGACGGTCCGACAGTCACCGTCCTACTAACACACTCTTCTTACTTTTTCTTTTCTCTTCTCTGCACCAAGAAGTTTCAGTTTGAATTTGAAGTTTGAACTTCCTAAGAAGAGCTGCTAACAAACCAACAACGAAATGAACAATCATATATGATACCATGAGCCAACACCAAACCAAACGAACGACCCACCATTATTACTATTACTACTGCCATTAATACAGAAACAGAAACAAATATATATATATAGGTATATACTTACGTCCATGAGGACTCCTCCAAATTTCTACTTCTGCGAGGAAGGAGATAGCTTCTTTCTTGATTTTGACTTCAATTCGAATAGACTCCTCAAATGAAATCGTTCCGTCCTTTTCATTTAAGTATTTTGGTCCCTTCTTTCTTTTTCATTTTACTTTGAATTATTGAACGAATTCAAATTGCATGGAATTATCAGCAATTAGTCATCGGCAGGATTTCATCCAAGCGTTGTCACAAATTTTTGCATAGCGTCGCGTCATTTGAAGAATGAAAACAAGCTATATAAAGTTTTATTTGTGCGAAAATCGAAACCAGCTGGTGTCTTAATTTCTAACTGATAAGAACTGATCAAGCTATTTTTAAAAGTGTAGATATAACACGTTTTATTCCTTTACAAATTATTTTAATGAGTAATTTAACCTAAAAAAAATACATATTTAAATTTCATTGAAGTTCAAATTCTGATTTTTTTCCAATTTTTGCACCTATAATAGGCGAGCTTATTAGAAACAAAACTTTCGATAGTGTATTGTTTGATATGACTAATATCCTGTTGTGATTTTTACAAAAACATGATATGAATTGTTTTCATTCTTCAACAGCTATGTATATGTTAAATACATAGTCACCCCAGAGTTAATCATTCCATTTTCAATTTCAAAGTACATATTACAGGAACATTAGGTAGGTAGGTAGGTAGGTTCTTATTTCGCAACATCAACTCAAGACTCACACTAGTCTCAAGATAAAGATTACTGATTAAGGTAATAATAGCCACGACCATACATATAGACGATCAGTAATTATTGGACATTCACTGACAATAACATACCAATACATCCGCATCGGCAAGAAGTAACAAGTGACCGCAGCAGCATCAATGAAACATCAGCTTGAGTGATCAGTTAGACTTGAATTTGAATTTCATTTTCATTTTCTAATATCATAGGGAAATGTTTCACACGTCTAATTATTGGCAGTCCGCTCTTGATTTTATGACTGGCTGATGTCGATACTGCTGTGGTGAGTCTCTGAGTAGCTGTCACTATTTCAAAGAAAATCAACTAATCAACATCGTTTGACATTGGAAAATTGGAAATTCAAATTCCAATTCACTGATGAGTGATCTGATCCTCCTGACATCTGACACACTATTAGTTATTGTTGTTACTTATTAGTTAGACAGGAGACAAGTCTTGTAATGAATAAATTCGAAATCGATATTGGTATTGAAATCGAAATTCGCAGTTATGATGTACTAACTGTAACAAAATAGTAGGTTCGTACTTTGTGTGTTATTAAGAAATGAAAATCTGGCTGGATACTTACGCAGTGAAATGAAAAATATTGAAAAGTACAAGACATCATATATCAGAACCAAACAGTCAATGATTAAATAACGAAAACGCATAACTAAATATTTATTGCAAGTCTGACGATTGACGATGAGTCAAAGAAAGCGGAGAGAGAGAGTCGCCTTGGTGTAGATGTGTAGACGAATGTCAATTTAAATGTTGTTGTTAGGGATGTACAGATTAATGAGGCGCAGAAAAGAAGAGACAGGTGGAGTAGATGACCCAAGTACCAGTGTAGCCAGTGAATCGTAGAATAAGTAGAAGTCAGAATTTCATATCCGTAACAGTCAATATTTTTGATTTTAATGCAGATACTGCGCACCATACCGTACCATAGCACTGAATATACTATGTGACGTGTGATGATCGAGATGTGAATGATAACGATAATGACAATCTGTAGAGAGTTGTTTGTTGTTGATCATCAGTCAGCTGATCAGTTGATCTTGAATCTTGTCTCAGCAGTCTGTCTACATCCTCAACTTTGTATATTATTTTACTTAATAATTATTGTTACCATTATCATGTTTTTTATCTTGAATATCAAAAATTCACACTACAATCCACAATTTAAGTATACTATAATATATTATGACTATGATATGGATACGGTTCTGCTACTGCACTTCTTAAGACTGGAGTTGGTCTGATCTGATATGATACGATTCACACTAGTGCTTTTCATTTCACGATAATCTTCTGTCTGTATCTTCTCATCTGAAACTGATTCTGACTACTTGAAATATTTGAATTTTGAATCTGCCTTTCAGCATTGCTGATTTGCACCTTGCGATCAAGTCCCATTATTCGAATCCTCCAATTCCAAGTCGAATTCGTCTAAAAGAATATAATTATACCTTCCTGCGTTCCTGTTCCTGCCCATTCAAAATCCATAAAAATTTTAGTAAAGCCAAGAAGTACCTACATCTATTCTCTATAATAGCTTTTCTTACGCTGTATACTAACTGCATGGTAAGTTCGTCTTCTGATCTTCTGTCTTCTCTTCGTGAACAAAATATCATTATTGCCAACACTGAATGTTGAACGTGTACGTCAAGCCAGTAGTTGTTATCGTCGTCAGTTGCTAGTCAAAAGTGACTTCGTGACTTCTGTGTAACGTCGTTGTTGATGTTAGATGTTGATATTGCCGGTGATAATGCGTTTCTCGTCTTCTGATTCTCACTTCTGTGCTATACTGTAAATCATGAATGTATAGAAACAACAAGAACTAGCTCCATAGTTAATACATTCTACATTATAGTAGTAAATTGTAAAAGTATGAGTTTTCCATTGATCCTCAAACACATCCCCAACACCGCACAGGAGACAGGAGAACAGACACACTCCTCCTCCAATGAGGCCATATATCATTTATCATTTCACTTTTTTCCCCATTCAACTGCACAATGGAAACTTTAAGTTGAAACTTGCTTCAATTTAAAATCAAAGGATTATTACAGACAGACGACATATGTACGATAAACATTAAACACATGGGGCATTAATATAGATGACACTGTGATTAAAGACGCAAAACAGACCAGACCAGACCAGGTGAGGTAGATAAATACCAAGTCTACTGGCACTGGTTAAATATTATTCCCTATGACAAGGTAATAGACTAAACCATAACTTTGGAGACGTTTCCTTTTCCTCGGCTTTATAGTTTTCGTGTCCTTGTACTTTCCTACAATAGTTAACGGTGTATCAGTCTTGATTCTGTAGTCGTCAGTTCCATTTTTCCAGTTCAGGGCCCAAATTTCGAAGATACTAAAATTGACTTGACCCCTTTGCTTTGGGTGGGTTTTTTTGGATCCAAATCAAGACGTGATATCGAATCTCGAAATCTGTTCACCTGTTTAATAATATTCACAGAAATAAAATAGTTGATTCCGACCTTTCAGACCCTTGTACTACAGGACCGTATAGGCCCGTGAACAACTATATAATTTAGCGTTAATAGATCGGTGTACTATTTTAATCCCTAAGTTTCAGGCCCGTGTACAATCACAGGAGATACGGTAACTATTCCGCAATATCGCGTCAAATTATTTCGAATTTAACTACAACAGTGAGTACAAGCACAGAGTTCAATAGTTCAGCTCAGTTCGACATTACCATAGCCCTATGTACTTTTGAAATGATAATATTATTCTATTAGGATCTGTCTGGTTAATAGAATAGAAGTACCTACCTGCGTTGAATTCTGCATTTCATTTTCGTCCAACTTTTATCGTTTAATACACTATGCACAGTGACGGTTGTTTTTGTTATTGGAAAGTTTGGGAGGATTGGGTCCTAGTTTTAGTTCTGGATGTAAGAAATGAGGTAAAAGACATTATTCGAAATTAAGCTCAGTTTCAGTATCGGTTAATGGTGTGTAGATTTTAATATGTACATAGCGTACCTTCAAACATTTGAGCTGTTAAGGAAAATAGGTGGACCCACGCATGTAGCTGCATTGTGTGTGCCGTGTGCTTTATACTTGCTGTACACACTACATACATACATAATTATTAGGTACCTTCACTGTATACTTTAGTCCTCTAGTAGTGTTGAGATATTAGATGGTGCATTAGTATTAAGTATTAGATGTTTGAGTTGATTGTGATTATGACGGTTACTTTATGCTTGTTGCTTGCTTTTAAAGTTTTGGCTTTTGGCTGATGGGCCACAATGTGAAGGTGTTAGTTTGGAGCTATATGTACTTTACTTTTGAGTTTCTTCTTCATTTCTTATCGCCAGTCAGAGCGTTCAAGTTGATGGTTGATGGTCCCTTGAAAAAGGAAGTTGTAGATTTGAGCAATGTGTTTGAGAGAGCATTTTGAAGATTTGGATTTGGAAGTTGAAGGTAGAGGAAGTAGGTCAGCAGGTGAAGGGCTTCTGCCTCATAATCTCCACAACTCGAGCAAAAACACATCCAACGATTTAACACTAACATCCTATCAGTCAGTCAGTCAGTCAGAGTCAGCAGACAAAACAGACAAGAGAGTCCACAATTCTATTTTCTATTTCTTCGTCTATACAAAATACAAATACGTGTAAACTCAACATATATCTACAAACTACAAACCATCATCATAGCTAGATAGATACTAGGTACCACTTAACAAAACTAAGGAACGAGCACTAAGCTATATCATATAGCAGCATTAACCAAAGAAAGTCATGCCACAGATTCAATAGTTATAATAGCAATAACAGTATGACTCTCTGAATTCTGAACCAAAGAAAAAGAAAAGGAAGAAGAACCCAATAAAATTTTCCTCATTGCATCGTAAAAATATTTTTATCTTCAAATTCCAAAATGAGATTGTGACTTACCTCCGCGTAATTGCGTATGTACGGTTCATAGTTAAGGCTATAATATAGTGATGGCTAGTCTTCCCTTGCTTTTCCCTTATCGTTAGATTAATGGCCTGCACGCTGCATCTGTCCAAGCTTGTTAAACAAAGAAAGTACTTTTTGACTTCAAATTTTCTCACCTTTCAGTTTTCAGCTCTCAATTTATGATTAAAATTGCTCAAATTGCATTCCATTCTAAAGCAGGTCGGTTCGTCTTCAGTCCTCGGGTGTTGGTCCTAGAATATAGGCGGTATCATAAGTTGTTAAAATCACTGGTCTATATTAGCACGTATCTGCAGACGGTGGAATTATTTCAAATTGTATATATACTTAGGCTTGCTTTTATTATACATTTTAGAATTTAAAAAGGGTGGATTTGTAAACATGTAATTACAGATATGTATACAATAAAAATTGACAATTTTAATACTTATAGTTTTTAGTCGTTTTGATTTTAGGTCAAGGCTTACCATTAGGTGGGCGAGATCTACATATACCAATGCATATACTATTCAGTTGTCCAGAACACACATTCCAGAACATTAACTCAAGCAAAAGCTAAAAAAGTAAGTAATCTTAATCTCTGGTAAGAACTGCACTAAGTACACTATACAGCCCTAAGGTTATCAATCCTCGTCAACTGGTCTAGTCCGGCCTGATGCATTTAAAAAGCAAAAGCAAAAAATAACAAAGCAATAGACAACGGCCGGACGCAACCAAGTGCATATATACTTACATGTAGCTGCAATAAAAAAACTTTTCATTTTCAATTTCAATTTCAAGGCTTCAAAACTGATTAAACTTAATTGCACTTTCGGAGAGATTAGTTCTGGCTTTACAGTTGGCTCCAATTGTTTGACAAGCGATTGAATTGGAATTTGAATGTGAAAACTAATTATGTACCTACCTACTTAGGTATTAAAAGTATCTAGTAACATTATATTACTATATGCAACAAGTAAAACAGGATTTACCAGCAGGACAGAGGCAAGAGGACAGTAGATGACAGATGTCATTGTCATTCCACGTCATTGTTATTCCAAACGATTTGATTAAAATTAAAAATATTTGTAAATTTATTTTTCATAGATTTTTACTTGGACTTACGATTAAAGTTAAGACGGACTTAATACATAAAAAGTACCTAGATTCACTCAAAGGATTGTTTAGACTACTCCTTAAACTAATGGAATAAACATGGTAGAAATGATAATCTCATTCTCAATGCTGACTTGGTGACTGTCACACAAACTTGTTTATTTATATACGTATGTATCTGTGCCTCTGCCTACCCACATTAATGCTCGGCTGTATCCGTAATAGCAATAAGTATGCTACAATAAAACAAGTGACAAGAATACAAGAAATGTAACAGGGGCATTATATGTTATAGTGACAATGTCATATGCGGGGGATGGGGATGAACAAGAAAATTAACCGCGATGAAAGATGGAATTGTACCTACTGGTATAGGTTACTCATGGTCTTGATCTTGTGTTGGTTCAATTGAGCTTATTTGAATATTTTACTTGAATGCAACAAACAGCAAAAAAATAGATGTTTCATAATAATTTCATACATAATTATATACCTACATCGACTATTGAATTATTGTTCCTATTTATTTTTTGCATTTTGTCTCTGTACTTTTATGTCCTCATAATTTGTGTAATTATACAGGTGCAATATAAATTGGAACCTGAATTCCGGCAGGTATTTAAGAAAGCCAGGAGGCCACAGGGGAGCAGCAGCAGTAACAACAGTAACAAATGCATGTTCAATTTGGATACAAAGTGCAGAAGATGCAGATGTATTGTGCGTAATAATCTGTACCTACTGTATTATGTACCTAATATGTGATTCATCTGTATGCCTGTACCTGCACTGATACCTGTGGGCAAATAAGCAAAGTTTAAATTACCCCAAACACTAAACACTCCTCTCAAAGTCTAAAAGCCTCAAACTCAAACAAAAAATCTAACCAGCAATGGATTGCATCTTGTCATACTATGCTATTACTATTCCTATTGCATTATTGTCAGTGTGTCATAACGTAAAAAAAATGGACTTAGTTAAATACCTATGCTAATGTTGCATGTAAAATGTGAAGATTATCCTCAAGCCCACCCTGGATGCACTTTACATATCTTTCTAACCACAAACACTAGTAACAAATACAAATATCAAACAATTACTGAACCTCGTCCTCATCCTTATCCCATATAGCTGTCCCCGTCCTCATATCATCATAATATCATATATCATATTCATAGTGCGTCCACCAGCACCGGTACCGGTACCGGTACAGACATCGACATCAGTCGACTACCGTCAACCGACACCGGTCGATTAGTTAAACATTAAACTTTTACAACTAGTTCCACAGGTGGATGAGGATGGGGATTTGGTCGTGGCCGTGGATTACTAAACTCGAGTACCATTTCCCATTCTCATCACAATCGGCATCGACATCGAAAATCGACATCGACAATATTGTTGATTTTGTCATCTTCGTTTCATCTACAGATAGTGCAAACTACTATATCTCAAATTTATATTATTCAATCAACATAATTCAATATAATAATATTATAAAACCCAAAACAAACAGGAAAAATATGGCATAATAAATGTAGGTATAGGTATCCGTAATATAAGATATCTAATGTAATCATTTCGTCATCAAAGATTTCAATGCAGAAACAGACAGAGTAGAACTTAAACTTCCCATAATACATATTCCATCAGGATCGAGTATTGTGCAAAGAAAAAATAAAATATCTCCTGCATACAATATGCACTACAATAAAATTACTATTCAGAAACCCCCAATAAATTAAGTAAATACCAGATACACTGAATACTAAAATCGAAAATCGAACGTAGGAATAATCAATGGGCAAGCAATACCAAGTAAAATATATACAAGACATCAAGACAAAATAGGGGGAAGGAGTTCAACCAATGCTAAGCAGGTACAGATGCATCTCACAGACGAGGATAATTATGCATAAATACATAAACTAAAGGAAACGAAGGCAAGTTATCAAGTCAATTAGTAAGGATTGTGACTCTGATTGCGGGAAGACACAAGTCTACAAGATGAAGAAAGACTACGCTGAAGAACTGAAGACTGAAGAACACCATAATAATAATATAATAATATAGGCTAAGACAACAATCAAATAGGAACTGACGATAGTGACGACGAAGCCAGAGGAGAGAAGGATGGACGCGCGACTCAGAACAGAAGTGATACTCACATCACATCACAACGCAGAAACAGACAATTTACAAGTACAACAATGACATGACAATAACATTGTCCCTTTTAGCTTAAGCTTTACTTACTGCCCTGACATGTGGACGATGGACGACGATGACGATAATGATGGCTCATGGGCCTGGGCCTTGTGGTCTCCTCGTCTGCGGTTTGGATTTGGATTTTGTTTGGTCTCTTCCCATCTTGTCTCGTCTGTCTTTATTGACTTTGGCTTGGAGTGGTCTTTGTGGTCCAATTGTTTCCTCACGCTTTTTCTGCACACACACACACACGATTTACAATTTGATACTATACAATAAAATTATGACGACAATGAATGTAAGAATTATATATGTGTGTAAGTATTTAAATCTCTTGACTTTCTGAAGCTCCATTTTCGAATTTCCATGTCCATCCCGCTCATTCATCTTCTATCCGCTTCTCCGCTTGACGCTTCTTGCAGTGTAAAATTTGAAATTAAAACAATAAGAATCCGCAGCAGTGTATCAGTAGTATCAGTAGTGTCTGTGTCTATGGTCTATATTCTGTGTCGGTTACAACAATAATAATACCAATATGACATGACAAGACAAGGCAAGTGGAGAGATGAGGTTTTCTTTTTTAATTGTAATTGTGTGGTTCATTAAAGAAACGGGCAGACATGAGACAAGAGAAGAGAGAGAGAAAGACATCTAATTTTCTATTTACTTCTGTGTTCAACGTGTGAGGAAGCCAGAGCTATAGTGCTAGAGAAATAACTAGTGAAAACTAAATACATATATTTATCATAATCAAATAGGCTCACTCACTCAGATTGTAGATTAATTACAAATTACAATTAAAATTACTCAAGTGTGATGTGGATGTGAGGCACATAATATGTATCCGCTAGGTTACGACGCTGGAGGCAGTAAAATTGTCAATTAAAAAAAGTACAAGCACCACCACCAACAACAACAACAATAATAACAACTATAGTTCTACGAGCTACAACCGTTACCGTTGGGCTGGGACCCACAAGAATATAGGAATGAGAGAGAATGAGGCCGCTGGAATTAGAAATTGAAGTCACTGGCACTTTTCTTGAATACCGGTAAAATGATAAAACATAAACCCTATATAGAAATTGTTGTAGGACATTTTCCCCTTGGATATTCCCCCCCCCCCCCTCGGACATGTTACCCCGGACATTATTCCCTAGAGCAGTAACAAGGGACGCATCGCTCCAATCCTTATTTTAGGTACTACATTGCACATTGTAACATAAAGGAATAACGCCCGATGGAAAATGTCCAGGAGGGGAAAGGTCCGAGGGGAAATGTCCAGGGGGAATATCGTCTGTGAAGAACCAAAATGACCCATATCCAATTTAATCTAGAATCAAAATGAGCTATAATGTCATTAAAAAAAATGAGAAACATGCCTAAAATGTTAATTAAAAACCGTTAAATGCTCTATTTGCATGTTTTTAAAAAGTGCAAAATGTTCTATTTGCATATTTTAAAAAAGTTCAAAACGTTGTATTTGCATGTTTTAAAAAATTTCCAAAGGTTCTATTTGCATATTTTTGAAAACAGAAAAATGTTCTATTTATGTTTTTTTTTAATGAAAAACGTTCTATTTAAATGCTTTCGAGATATATTTTACAATATTTTTGTAAATAGTGGATATAGTTTTTAGCTAAAAATGGATTTGGGTCATTTTGATTCTTCACAGACGATATGTCCGTATTGCCTATGCATATGTAAATGGAAACTGAACTTTGAATGTTAGAATTCCAAGCCCAATTTTTTTAAAGAATGTAATATGGGAATTTATTTAATTATTTAATTTCTAGAGTATTCGTTAATTCGTTCCCATTTTAAGTATCAGCTTCTTTCCGTTTTTTTAGGTAATTGCGTATCTGACTTATGCTCGTCTGAAATCTTTTTCGTATTTTTTTCTATCCGATTTGTTTCGTTTTTATTACGCTAGCTGCCAACTTAAAGCAGTCTGTTATAAATAATTATGTCGTCAGTGAAGAATGAAGTTTGACCATCTCCCTTTGGGGATAAAATGAATTATGACCATCTCCATTCTGGTTTAAA
>JAQFZE010000724.1:0-22966 GCA_034695245.1 Dicyrtomina saundersi | reverse complement strand
GATCAGCATTTAGTATGATTGAAACTTGAAACAAACATTTTAAGTTTGCAAGTTATTGAGCTTACTGTAATCTGAAATCAAAGTCTCTGGTGTTTTTGTTGTTAATATCCTTGTGTACAGCAAGGAAGCGGTAGTAATGAAATTTTTTACATCATTACGGTGTGTCACAGTCATCAAAATGTCATATTAAGTGATACATAATTAACATGATGAGTCATTAGTACACAATGAGCATGATCGAAAGCTAAAAATTAAGAAAAATTAATTTTCATTTTCTGTATGTCAATGTAGATGTATGTTGCAACGTTGAGGCCTAAATACCTAATAAGAATATTTTGATTGTTTTAAATCAGTGGGCATTCACTAAAGAAAAAAATCCCATTACGACAGCTTACTTACTGTCTTACTGAACGCAAGAACATTAGCAACATAAACACTGGAGTACTAGATTTACTACTTGGATTTCTGATTACAGTACGCTGTCAGAGAACCCGCGAGTTACTGTCCCAAATGAAGGGTCATATAATTTTGGCTGCTTTGTGATTGTATATTTGTACTGCAAATAAACTATCGACTTAGCGATATCAACTACTCAACAGTAATACCGTGTGTTTTAGAAGAATATAGGGACGCCAAGTTTTATTGGAGGTTACTTTCCCCACACATGGTTTCTCAGGCGAGATAATTATTTTTAAATGACACCTGACTTGTAGGTATGTCGAAACTTAGGTTGTTCCTGGGGGTCAGTTAGTTCCGATAAAAACCAAAAATCGGATGTCTCATTGTCAGTCTCAGTACAGACACTTCGCGGTTTGGTTTATTCGAAGTCACATAACTTTGGACTGAACCAATGAAAACAATTGATGTAAGTATACGTACATCAAATTATATTTTACTGTAGACACTGTGAGATACATTACTTGTTGGTGTATGCTGCATCGTGATGCTTTATACTTATTACTCATGTAAAGTCAAAAATTTATGTGAACCCAGGGTCATATCGACTTTGAATAAAACCCTGTTATTATCATTTTTATTATTATGCTGCGTCCTTAAGGTAGGAAAACCATGAGGTTGTGGGGAAAGTGCCTAGAGTTTAACCATGTTGCGTATTTATAGCCTATAATCAGAAAGGTATGATCCAATAATTGACATGTGGAATCAGCTTGGAACCTTGGCAATTATTTAGCTGTGAAACATAAATTTCCTCGGAAATATGTGTCGCCTTCACAGATTTCATCCAATTTGCCCCCTTGAAGACCATATATAGTACCCGCTCAACGGTGAATGTTTTGCTTATTATAACTTCACTCCACACTCCATCCTAACCCTCAATGTCAAGATTCATATTCATGGAAATGGAGCATATGTGCCAAAATTACATTCACAAATTTAGTGATAGCAAATTACTATAATTTATAAAGTATTTGATTTCGCATGAATTTTAGTCCGTTGTTGGCATAACTAATTTGTGTTTTTGGTTGTAGCGAGTGCGCTCCAATTCTATTGTGAATTTCATTCTTGACTTTGAGTATTAGGGTGGAGTGTGGGGTGCAGGTTGGAATAAGCATGCAAAAAAATATTAGTGTATATTATACACTGTTCGTTGGGGGTTGATTTATGGTCTTCAAGGAAAGGAAGTAAAATATACACTGAGGAAAGTTGACAGTGTTGACTAAGTAATAGCAGTTGCATGGCGGTAAGCCAAAAAGACCGATGTGTCATGTGTTTAATAGTTGTAGTTAGTCATACATACAGAAGTATACCGGATATGAATTGTCCGGTTAAACACTGTTAAATGTCTGTAGCATTTAGTGTTCAGTCTTTCGATACTACTACTAGGCAACCATTGATTAATATTCTAATGTTATGATTCTGAAATTCCAGTATCTGATGCGAGTACTTTAAAGTTCATTTAATATTTTTGCATAACATAAATAAACCAAAATACAATGTCTCTGGACCATTTCGGACAAGTTACTCTTAAATGGGACCCTAAAAACCTAGAAATCCGTACTCGCTCCGTTGAGCTCACCTTAGAACCTTTGGTTGTACAGGTACATCCTTTAAAGTCACTTGCTTTTATTTATGTTGCAGCTCATCGACAGAATTGTTGCCTAATTAACTTCCCAGAGTCTCGGAATTATTGAAGAGTTGATTTTATTTGTGAATGATATTAAAATAGGTATTCTTTATTTTTTTGTATTGTTTATTTACTTGCTTGATTTCATTGTGTTATTTTAAAGATAAATCCAATGTATTTTTACTTTCTGTTGTAGTTAATGTTCAGTTGTTTGCATGTTATTTATTTATTTGAGAATAGTAATATAGTAACCAACCATGGCTCTGGGTGCTGAAGTGGAAACAGGACAAATCGTCCTAAAATGGGACCCTAAAAACCTAGAAATCCGTACTCGCTCAGTCGAACTGACTTTAGAGCCATTAGT
Organism: Dicyrtomina saundersi; assembly: GCA_034695245.1. Taxonomy (NCBI): domain Eukaryota; kingdom Metazoa; phylum Arthropoda; class Collembola; order Symphypleona; family Dicyrtomidae; genus Dicyrtomina; species Dicyrtomina saundersi. The sequence goes on along the minus strand of JAQFZE010000724.1, from coordinate 20,519 downwards.
GATGCAGGTATTAATTTTGTTCAAGGATTTTATTTTTTTTCGCTTGTTTTTTAGATTTTTTCTTGTAGGTGTACATGAAAACATCGTGGCTCGTAGTGCTACGAAAAAATCAGCAAAACTCAGGCGTAGATAGTAAAAACCTGTAGATTAAGATTGCCTTTGCTAAATGCTAACCTTGCTCTTTTACATTTACTGTACTGAATTTTTTATACTTTTCAAAGCTGTTGATAAAATCTAGTAGAACACCATTGTTAATTACTTACTTTATTATCGTAAAGTATTATTCGGTATTCTTAAACATGCAGTTATTTTATGAAAATTGTAGGTAACAACATTAGTTAACACTAAAGGACCGTCAAAGAAAAAGAAAGGGCGTTCTAAGCGAGCACACGTACTCGTAGCTGCGGTGGAAAAGGCAACTGAGAATTTTATTGAGAAAGGGGAGCAAATTGCTCATGAAAATCCTGATATCAAGCAAGAAATGCTGGCTGCAGTAGATGAAGTACGAAAAACAGGTTAGTTGTCGTCCGATGGTATTAAATAATTCATGTGCATTGTTCATAGCCTCGCACAGCGTTCCTCTTAATTCTTCGTTTAATTGATTTGTTTTAATTAGGCGAGGCAATGAGTTTGGCTGCCCGAGAATTTGCTGATGATCCTTGTTCCTCATTAAAGCGTGGCAACATGGTTCGTGCTGCTCGTAATTTACTATCCGCTGTGACAAGGTTGCTGATTTTAGCAGATATGGTAGATGTGCACTTACTTCTAAAGTCACTTCGAGTTGTAAGTTTAATTTTTTTCTCTTAACCATAGTTTAAATCAACGTACTTACCATTAGTTTTGTATCGCCACATTCCATGGTTAAAGAAGTTATTTTGGTGGCATTCCAAGGGTCAAATAGGTATCTATATAATTTATGGAATCGTAATCATTTATATTCTATAATTTAATCTTAGTTTTCTCAACTCTTACTAGTTAGTTTCTTTGGCTACATTATTCATAAATCATTTTTCTACAACACGGTATTTTTGTTGCGTTTGTCTTTTAGGCAAGTACAATTATGTACCAGTGTAAATAATATAATTTACTTTCAATCTTTCCTTACAATTTCAGGTTGAAGATGATTTAGAGAAGCTAAAAAATGCATCCAGTCAAGGGGAGCTAATGGACAGCATTCGTGCGTTTGGTAGAAATGCCACAGAACTAATGCAGGCAGCGGCTAAGCGTCAACAGGAGCTGAAAGATCCACAACTGCGGGACGATTTAGCTGCGGCTAGAGCATTGCTAAAGAAACATTCTACAATGTTACTAACAGCGTCAAAAGTTTATGTTCGACATCCTGAATTAGCTGCTGCGAAAGCCAATCGTGATTTTGTCTTTCGTCAAGTGTGTGAGGCTGTTAATACCATATCAGATGTTGCTCAGGGAAGATCTGGACTTGGAGGACATCCGTACGATGGACCTGGGGAATTGGCTGCGGCCCTAGATGATTTTGATGTAAGTTTATTTAATTAGTAGTGTTTTTTGAAATTATCTTTGTGTACCCTTAAATTCACTATTATTCATTTGAAATTTATTTGGTGCGTAGAGCTAATAAAGCACGAATCGTATTAAATTATCAAACAAAATTATTAAAGATAAAGGTAGTGCATGTCAGGTATATATTCCGTTTTAATAAATCATTGTGATCTTGTTTTAGGAGAGAATAATTATGGAGCCACTCGCGTACAACGAGGTTCGTACAAGACCGTCTTTGGAAGAAAGACTTGAATCAATTATTAGTGGAGCTGCTCTTATGGCCGACTCCTCTTGTACTAGAGATGAGAGACGTGAGCGGATCGTAGCTGAGTGTAATGCTGTGCGGCAGGCGCTTCAGGATCTACTGTCAGAATATATGAATAATGTGAGCAGTTTGACATCTGTATTAGGTATAACTTTGTTCATGTTTTATTCATGACTTCTTTGTATCTGGGTTTAGATCGGCAAGAAGGACCGGAGCGAAAATTTAGACCGAGCCATTGATCATATGTATAGAAAAACTAGAGATTTAAGAAGACAACTACGTAAAGCTGTTGTAGACCATGTATCAGATAGGTAAGTGGGAGACTGGAAATGTGTTATAATTATATTAAATATGAGTTCTCTTCGAACCGAAAAAGCATCGTAGCTTTTACGAAATCACTGTCAACTGTTTAGTGTTATTCGTATCACTAACTAATGTGTCGCGTATTAATTAGCATACGCTTGAAACCTACTTATAACTTATAAATTTATTTGTGCTAAATTTTGTACATGGTTAACAGTTTTCTGGAGACAAGTGTGCCTCTTCTAGTACTTATTGAAGCGGCTAAAGCAGGAAATGAAAAAGAGGTTGAAGACTATGCTCAAGTTTTCACCGAGCATGCTAACAAATTAGTGGAGGTAAGAAATGAATACACACTCATTCGGGCTAATAATTGGTGAAAAAAAATATTTCCATGATAAGTAAAGTTGACCTCACTGCGATATTAGTCATAAACATAATCTTTAGTGCTATTATTTTCGGCATAGAAAACAAGCCTCTATATGGAAAATTTTATAATTTTTACGGTATATGTTAGCATCATACACACAAATTAAATAATTACACTACTTGTAGAGCAACAGGATTATATTAGATGTAGTAACAGTAAACAAGGGTTAAGCGATTTTGTCTGGAAACATTTTTAATAATTCAAGTAACTGAGTTTTCCGATCGATTTTGTAATCATGCAATGTACTACGTGCTATTGCTTTCAAGTAATTTGATTAATAAAACATTTAAAAATTTATCATGCATTATAGGTAGCAAATTTAGCGTGCAGTATGTCAGGGAACGAAGATGGAGTGAAAATGGTTCGATATGCTGCTTCGCAAATAGAAAACTTATGCCCGCAAGTAATTAATGCTGCTAGAATCCTTGCTGCTCGACCTAAATCAAAGGTAATTACATAAATATATACATAATATTTACTTCTACATCCCCGAAAAGGTGTATCCATTCCATGATTTCGATGAGAAAATATATAAACAGCATTTTTTCACGGAATTGCGAAAGGTCCTTCTGCGAAATAACATGCCATTGGTACACAAAAAACAACGATTGCAGACTTTTATGCTAGTATTTGCTCTTTGATTCAAATTTTGTTGTCAGATTTAGGAGTATATTTTGTAAAAATATCTCAATTTTATTCCTTAAAACTAACTAAAAACGACGCTTTATGAATACTTATGATGCAAAATTAAAAAAGATTCGTAAATTCGCACCACAAGTAACAGAGATAACACTATTATATTATTTCGCTTTCTTGACTTCTTTAGGTGTCTGGGTAAGTTAAGCGGATTAGCTTGTCTCTCCATGTGTGCTATTCGTCGAAACCTAATTGATGTACATAAGGAGCAACCGAAAGTGAGGTCTGGCAAGGATAAATTTTGCATGCAAGTTAAACGGCAGCTTCATTCTTGCCAGACCTCACTTTCGGTTGCCGCGCCTATAGTAATATCTAGTGAACCAACTATCAATTGAATTGGAACATTTCGTAAGCTGAAACAATAATGTAAAATCTTTCAATTGTGCATAGGTTGCTCTGGAAAATATGGACGTTTTTCGTGAAGCTTGGGAAAACCAAGTTAGAATTTTAACTGAAGCAGTCGATGACATAACAACTATCGATGACTTCTTAGCTGTTTCAGGTATTTCAATTATTTTCGAATTAAGGAAGCTTGTAAAGACCGAAGTAAAAACTTGTTAGATCTGTTGCTCATGTTTAATGGATTAAATATTTGAATTTTCAGAAAACCATATCCTAGAAGATGTGAATAAATGTGTACTGGCCTTGCAAGAAGGTGATGCTGACTCACTTGATAGAACGGCAGGAGCTATACGGGGTAGAGCGTCAAGGGTAGCTAACGTTGTTACTGCAGAAATGAGTAATTATGAGCCCGGAATATATACAGAAAGAGTTCTTGAGGCTGTAAAAGTTCTAAGAGATCAAGGTAAGCGATTGAGATGATTGCACTTTTGTTTTTAAAGAGATTTCGCATGCTATGTTAATACTGTGTGACATTTTGTTTTGCTAGTAATGCCAAACTTTGCAACAAGGGTTGAAGTAGCCGTTGAGGCCTTATCTTCTAACCCATCCAAAGATGTCGATGAGAATGAATTTATTGACGCATCCCGGCTTGTTTACGATGGTGTTCGGGAAATCCGTCGTGCCGTACTTATGAACAGGGTAAAAGTGTATTCATTTGGCTATGTATAGTTTCCTACTTTAGATTTCCTACGCTTCATAGAAATAATTTCTTTTTGGTTTTGGATTTGTGGAGGAAAGGGATTATCTTTCGAAATGATAGAAAGCTTTTATTCCATTAAACCTCGACTTTACTCGATGGTAGATAATTACAGTTTTTTATGTACTTTTACTAAAAGTATACCCTGTGAGATGCTTACTGGCCGGTTATGAAGTTTTTGTTTTTGTCCCCTCCCTTTGGTGTAAAACGTGAGAGAAATATAGTCGTAAAAAGGTTGTCTGATTCTTGTATTCTATTGAATGACTGCACAAAACTATTTACGTTTTTATAGATTTTACTTTTATGTAAATATGTCGCCACAAAAGTATTAGGTCGTTTTTAATTATTTTAGCTCGTATTGAAAATTTCGCAACAATAAAGACATAATTTTTCAGAGAAATTATAAGTTATATTTTTTTAATTCCAAAACATCTTCGACGGATGTAAATCTACATTTAATTTTGTAATTTTCGATCAAAGAACGTATGGAGCAGTAGAGGTAAGATTGACTATAGATGTTTGAGTTAAATATGTTGTCTGGGTCTGAGAATATTTTTACCATTTCTATCACGTTCACTTTATACTAGACATTTTGAAGCGCATACCTAATCCTTGAGTAATTAGTGTAAACCCCTGGAAGGATTTAAGTCTACCGATACTTCAAGCATCCAAATCCGAGAGTTCAGTGATTGGTTTTTTCTATACGCTCCTACTTAAAAACACTGCTAAATTAGTGTATAGAGATAGCATTATAGAAGGGAGTAGCTTAATAAATGAGGTCATTCGCTGACCTCGTTGCTCACTTTCTTTTCTATATTGCAAATTATAACTTCAACCACTGGATTCACGAATTAAATTGCTGTAAAGCTAATATATAATCTAGAACGCAATTAAAAATCTAAGTCTACCACACTACTCTTATGAACAAGTTTGCATTTCCAAGAACGCTGTAGAGAAGTTTAAAAGTTATGCGACCGGTCGTGTCGATCTCCAAAACTTGACTCATGAAATGAATAAGTCTGGCGTATTTATTTGCAGGCTGATGATGAACTTGATCCCGAAGATGTAGAGTTTGATGAGCATTATACCGACACAAGAAGCAAATGTGAGTTCCTTCTTTTAGTATTTAGTTATCAACACTAGAGCGACAATTGGGTACACAGTGTTCTAGCATAATGCTTTAAATTTGGGTTTTGAATTATATTTATTTATAGCAAGCGCACACACTGGCGACCATATTGTGGACGAATATCCAGACATAAGTGGAATCACAACGGCCAGGGTAAGTGCTGCTTTCGTATTTGGTCAAGTAGTTTAGTTATGCGTATCTATTATTATTGGGCGTTACTATTGTAGTTGTTTCGTCTTTGCAGGAAGCCATGCGTAAAATGACAGAGGAAGATAAGCAAAGAATCGCGCAACAAGTAGAAAGCTTCAGAACAGAGAAATTGAAGTTTGACAGGGAAGTTGCTAAGTGGGATGATACCGGGAACGATATCATTGTACTTGCTAAGCACATGTGTATGATCATGATGGAAATGACGGACTTTACTCGGTAATGATGTCAATTTTCGTAGGTGTAGTTGATGTCAATCATACCACCTACTTGGTTTATTACTAATCTATAATGTCATGGCTGACGGAGATTTCGACTTATTTGTCTATATATCATGACAGTGGTAGGGGTCCTTTGAAAACCACAATGGATGTTATCAATGCTGCTAAGAAAATTTCCGAAGCTGGTACAAAACTGGATAAGCTTGCTCGTCAAATTGCTGATCAATGTCCTGAGTCTTCCACAAAAAAGGATTTGCTAGCATATCTTCAGCGAATCGCACTATATTGCCATCAGTTGAATATTACATCAAAAGTTAAAGCCGATGTTCAGAACATTAGTGGAGAACTTATTGTTTCTGGGGTGTGTAAAATTTAAATGTGTCGTTTTCTGTCAGTTGTACTGGAAATTACGTACAGATAGTTATTTTATAACTACGCACAAATAATACAACTGGGGTAAAATAATTCTTTCAGTTGGACTCTGCCACATCCTTGATTCAAGCTGCCAAAAATTTGATGAATGCTGTTGTTTTGACTGTGAAAGCGTCTTATGTGGCATCAACTAAATATCCGAGACAAGGAACAGTTTCGGTAAGCTTGATCTTCCTTAACTTCAACTCTTTCTTTCAAGTTCTATCATATATGTACTCTTATTCTACGCTGTAAATGAAACATTGTGTCAGTCATAAGAAAGAAACCGCTAGACAGGAGCAGAGACGTTATTCTCTGTGCCTTTTTTTAAAGAATGATATCTCTTCGGTTGACCTTCTTTCTTTTTCAGCATGTAGGAAGTAACTGAAACAGGGTTTGACAAACTTGATTCAACATGTTTCTATTTCCCAATCACAGCATCTTATGCAATTCTGTACGGGGTCAGCCTGGTATAAAATCACTTATATTGATTGCTCAATTCATACATTAATTTTGTCTTCTCCACTTACTATTTTTGCTCTCTTCTCGGAAGCGAAACGTATTTACTCATTTGTCGCACATTTAGTAGTTGTAGTGTGAACTAAAATGTTTAATACGTGGAAGTAGTTACTGATGAGCTATTAGCGTTTAATAATACATTTGTGCCTAAAGATCCGTCCTTAAGTTACAATATTAATCCATTCGCATTTCGGAAAATGCATATTTTGATGCCCTACGATTTTGTTAATAATTTTTTGTCCAGAAATAACATTTCTGTGTTATTGCTCAAAACTTGCCATATATTCTTAGTTATGCAACTTGACGCTAATGCAATTCTAATATATGATAGTTTGTATTTTGTGCTCGTAGAGCCATAACAGAAATGATTTTATGTATATTGATCAAATAATTGAATGGTCTGCATACAATGTCTCTCAATACAGTGAGTGACTGTTCAACCGTGTTTGCTTGGCTGACGTACGTACATCTAAAATGAAGTTTCGATAGCATCTTATTAAGCCTCAGTCTGAAAATATTGATAATGTATCTAACTGTTAACCGACTTGTTGCATGTAGCACTGCTACAGGCATGATTTGTGTCCGATTTAATGCTATTTAATTCTAATGTAATATATCTGCTAATCACGGTCTTTAAATATTTTAGCTACCAATCGTTGTCTGGAAAATGAAGGCTCCAGAAAAGAAACCATTGGTTCGCCGAGAAAAGCCGGAGGAAGTGAGAGCAAAAGTTAGGCGAGGCTCACAGAAAAAACCACAGAATCCGATCCAGGCACTGAGCGAGTTTCAAAGTCCAGCTGAGGCAGTTTAGCACCAAAGCGTGGTGTTGTCGAAACCAAAGTTACATGCAAAAACAAACTTTTTGAAATCATCATATTTTTTTTATTTTACCGGGAAAGATTGTGAAAAAGATTCTACAAAAGCCCGTTTCTCTTTCTACATTCCAGAGGTTTCTATCATAAAAATATTTTACTTATGAAGAAACATTCAAAAAGATTCTCACCGTTGGCTGTAAGAATTACGAAATCTATTGAAATTTGCACCTATATATAAATATATACTGATCAAGACATAATTACTGCGTTTCAACGAGTGCATTTCAGATAAAATAGGATAATCCTAGTTTAAGCGACTTGAACCACGATTTAGAGTTATAAATATATTATATAAGTAGGTATTGTATATTTCTCGATGTACCTATGAATGATAGTTATATCAATGGTGTCAGCATTGTGTATTGTGTAGATGAACACGACGTTGTGCATAAAAAGTAACCGAAAGGTTTCTACTTAAATTCAGCGATCAAAAGGTATGACGTGAGTACAGTTAAGTAGTAGCAGCATTGTATCATTATGCAAAGTATACTTCATAATTATTATTAGAGCATGTGTATATCTTCCTAATAAGTTTGCAGTTCCTGTAGTTGGATGAATTAGCTGCTTGCATGACCTCATTTGACTAATATTAGTATGAATGACATAAATTGTAAAAAAGACAGGTTATTTTTATTATACAAAACCATTGTGTGTAACTTTAAAATTTAAACGGAAAACATGTGCATTACCAGGAAGAAATTGTCAGAGACAAGAATCGTGTAATGATGGTACATTTTTGCGTCAACCTCCATATTGACCCTCTATGGCATGTATATACCTATACTAGTATTTTTTTTATGAAAATAGTTGTGTAATTGTAAGTAAAAAACCGTATAAACAAATATTTAATTTTTTGATGTGCAATCACCGGAAGCATCCCCAATGAATAGGCCACTAATTACGAATCAGCAGCAGTTAAAGTTACAGCTCAGAAAACCTACTAAAGGCATCTCTGGAAGTTACGTATGCTAAATCATGTATTATTTATTATTATTTATTACCGGTATAAAGTTTGAAAATTAGGTCTAGAAAGGTTTTAATTAATGCCTGTTAGCATTAGAACTTAAACAGTGTATCTAGTATTAATTAATTTAATTACAATAACAAAGTAGAAATCCACGCATGATTTATGGTTCATTTGCTGCTTGTTGCTCTCAGAATTGCTTGTTACGACTTGGATGAATGAGGCATGAGGAACAGCACAGCCGCAGCGTCACGAAATTATAAAGTGCACGGGCGAACGGGACTTCGCTCTATTACATACCATTGTTTTTATAAGCCATGTCGCCACTCTGTTAAACAAATTAATTTTTTAGTAAGTTCTTAACCAGGTTATATATAATTTATAGCTTTGTGTTAGGTTAAATCATAGTACCCACATTATATTTCTTTATCAGCCATTGGAATAACCATTATTGAAACGTAATATTTAATTTCTAATAGGTCGTAGTAATTATTAAGTAAGTACACCTTATTTTTTAATCAAAAAGTTGTATTAATTATCATGATTGAAATCTTATTAAAACTTTTTCTCCATTTAATTTGTTTGCCATTTTTATTATCCCTTATGCACTATGCACATGTTTTACTGCCCGTTAAACGAATTTGACGCTCAGACTTCAAAATTTCGTGTAGTGCTATTTTTGGACATGATTGTTGTTATATTTTTTTAGCTTGCCAACTCTAACCCAGGGTTCAAGTCCATATACATAAAGTTTGCATTGTAATGTCTACAAAATGAATAACTAGTAATAATTATTATAAAGCTACTGAAATAGCTATTAAGTAAAGTACGGAATGCAATTGGTTTTGAGCTTGTGAAATGCGTAGGTAAATTAGTGCACCGTGCCAACATATTGACTTTTTAAAGTTATCAATCCAATACAGACTAAGAATATACCCTTGTATTTATAGACTGACCATGACAAGAGTTCAATACTGCTTTACGGAACTGCTAAAAACCAATTCATATTATTGAAAAACATTCGTGGATGAATGTAACATGTAAAAAGGTACACAAACACAACAGTTGTAAGCACATACTTCTACCATAACACTGCCTCCAATCAAATCATCTAGGATTGTACGTAAAAATAAAATGTTGCACATAATTTAGTATAATTATTGTTGAAAAGTTTGAAACTAACAAATATTGATAAAAAGTGGACAAACGTAGGAAGTCATTATTTGAGAATTATGATCACATCTTCCGTTCACATAATAGACGTAATTTGGTATTAGTTTTTCGATCGACGTACTTATTTACATAAGTAGTAATCGTGACAAGTGACGTAAGTGCTAATGCCAAGTTAATTACCTAGATTGATTCCAACAAAATTTTGAGCTTATGAAACGAATAATGACACCATTATTTCATAGCAGCAACTGGTATTGTTAAATAAAGTTACAGTATTTGTAAAATACGACCTGATAGAATCTTATCAAGACATTTCATTTATACTTTTTAACATAATTTAGCAACCTTTATATGCATATAGGTACATAACGAGATCCAACATTGTTGCATTAGTAACTTTCACTCAAGAACTTGACTCAACTACACTGAATGTTGAATGTCTACTAGCACAATAATATTCAGCCACCAGAAAGGAAATTCAACTTATCTACTCCACGATCATTACGTAGAGTATATCCACTATATCCTTGAAATATCTTTTGAATGGTGCATAGCATGCACATTTGGAGTTTGGAGAGTGTATGTCTGGTCAACATTTCTGGTTATTAAAAATCAACATACAAATCAAGCTTTTTTCTGGACTTTTGACTTTTCAAAGAAAACCTCTGAAATAAAACGTTGTTGTTAACTAAAGTAATAATTAGCTTAATATTTTAGAATCACTGAAGGTACATTATTAAGTGTCATTTAATATTAAAACATAAAATTACATAGTTTTTGGTTTCAAAAGCGGTGTAAATAAGAAAACGTGCTCGCTCGATTGAGTTGGCTTTAACAAAAACGCCAACGTCACGATTAATACGTAAAGTAGATACGTACCAACTAGTTTCCACTGATTACTACCAATTTGATGGCAATTTATAATCATAATTTATTGAGATACTGGCCTGGCAATTCTTTTAGTTTAGAACCCGCTTACGAACAGGTGCTATTATAGTCGATAAAGATGAAGGAGGGAGGCAGTCTCACAAAAACACCTGTAATAAAGTTGTCTACAAAAAGGTGTATCTCCTGAACTGATGCACTGGTACCTCCTTTTGATTGAATAATATGTATATGTACACCATTCTTTCACGGCTTTAGTCAAAAGCACGTTTTTTAAAATTACGAATTCATCCAACTTAAAATACCAAAAGCTTAATTAATGAGAATTAATTATTACGAGTTATGGGATTTCTCATTTATGAAAGGTTTTGAGGTAGATACTACTTACTTTTAGTTCTTTACTTTTTCGGGAGCTTTAAACACACTCGTAAGCTAACTATGGTACCCATTTGTACCCTATCACCCAAGTACAACACAAACCATTAAAAACGATGAAAAAATTAAAGCACCTGAAAGCCCTTTTATTTTTATTAATACGTTTTGCAGTTAAAGAGCACATTAGTTTTCCTTTCCAACGTTTGCAAGTTGCAAGGCTTTAATAATAGGCTACGATGCTACGTAGCTCTCGCGGGACTTTTCTTCCCTACTACAGATTTGAATACGGCAATCGGCGCCTTTTAATAACATAGTTTAATCCTCATAAGAAATCGTACGTAAAAGATGTCATTGGTAGGGTCAGTGGGTCTAGACGGGTATTGATGACATGGGGGTGGGGGGTCCTTAAATAGTGATAATTTGGATGACATCATTTACGGACGAGCCCTAATACTCTAAATATGCCTATTTGAGTACGTGCAATATTTGCATTGCACATTCATTTTGCCGAGTCGGGAATGTCGATGCCGACTGCCAGCGAGTGCAGTTCTGGTATATTTGGCTGTAAAAGTTGCGCCGTCGCCCCTGTCTTCTTATCTTACCACAATTTATCTTTGCAAGTCAGAACCTCCTCTACCTGTGGTGTTGCCTGACTAAACGGACTTGCGAACATTATTTTGACCTTCACAATTTTGCAACAATACATTTCCAGCAGTTCATCCTCAACAATCCGGAAGGTAAGTAGGTGTTCTATTCATTCGCCGCCGCCTTTTATTTCTCTTATGATCCGTATTTCGTATAATTTTTCGTTGTGTATTCTATGGATTTATTCACTATTAAATATTATAGTCAGTCCACTATTTTTTAATGCAAAATAAGTACAATCGATGCTTTGCTATCGATGAACAGCCGTATTGATTTATTAGGTATTAGAGACATATTAAAAATAAATGATGGGTGGGTCATTTATATTTTTATGCCTGTCTGTAGTGTGCCATGAGCCATGGTTTTGAGAATTATTTATTTTTGGATCTAGACTTTTGTATATTTTTCAAGTCCTTTTTACTTATAAATTCCTATATGGGGGGGTTAATTTATAATGCCCAACCAGTGTCGAACTCGCTTCAAATATGGTTTTCATTAGACGATGCAAATTTGTAAATCGTCGAAAGTCGAAAAAATATACAGTCCTACCTAGATGTCCGAAGCTAAATTAACAGAAATAACGTGAACGATGTCTCTTTAAACAGAACTACAACTGAATAATTGAATAATGTTTGTTTTTTGTTTTTATGATCAGGTAGATTTGGGTGGAGACCATTGCTCTAAAAATAAAAAACACTCTTTTAAGTTTGAGAATTTTTTCGGATATAATGGCGAAGTACAGTATTGTTATGGTCCGTCACGGCGAGAGCGAGTGGAACCAAAAGAATCTATTCTGTGGATGGTTTGATGCGAATCTAAGCGAAAAAGGTAATTGTTGTAATAATAGTCAAGATCAAGATGTTACTGTAGGAGTATGAGTATTGTCTCTGTATGCATGTAATGGTGAACCATATAAATATTTTGAAGCCACAAAATATTAGAAATCTAAAACGATATTTATATAGCACATGCTCAATGCTCTGTCATCTATTATGTGCGCCATAACATTTTTAACCCTACCGCGACCGCGCTTAAATTACGGGTTCAGGAAATAATCAAAGATACAGATCCAGAACAATTTGATTTTCAAATTGATTTGTGGTGCTTCAAACTTTGATATATTTGCATCATTTCCATACAAGTTTTTGTTGTAGGTATTTTGGTAAGAAAAATGTGCTCTTATCAAATAAAAGCAGTGGAGGTATAATTTTCTCCGTTTAAACATATGCGAATGGGAGTAAGAGATGCAAATACAGGGAGGGGTTCAGGGAAATCGGGAAGGAACATCAAAATGGGAAAGTTACTTTTGGTACAAATGTAGAAAAGTAATGTTGTTGTGTTACGGCAAATGTATTGCGATGCTGTGTACTTTCTTGATCCCAGAATTTAACTTTGTTTAGATTAATAAACCTTTGGTTGACGTTCAGGGTCATTTAGGAATTTTTGATTTTTTGTGCTTATTTCGTACGATTGTATGTTGTTCTCACAATTTAAAATTTATATCTCAATAATTTAAGCGTGTATAGAGAAATGCAAGGCGAAAATTTGTATATACTTTTTTTCTTAGAAATAACAGCGTAAATACTGAAAAGAAAAGTGGTTCACATAATATAGGACGGATAATACTCCTACATTAAAAGCTCTGTTCTGTGATCCTATTGTATTTTCCAAAGTAGTTGGCTAGCTTCTAATGATCTTTAATTTATAAATAGAAAGGCTTGAAACAATGTAAGTATAGTTTTTTGCACGCTCTCTCAAAATCGGTACACACTGAATCTATGTTTTTCGACTTGCGATTTGCATTTGGTTTGAAATTAAGATGGTCATCACCATTAAGTATATTAGGAGTTTTATCTCTAAGGTTCATTAGGCATTATTACTTTTTATTAAGTATACCACTAACACCGAAGCTAGTTTGATTTATTGATTTGTTGAAAGGTTGATGGATTCAAATAGATTAAATAAAGTTCATTTATTATATTGTTGATGGACTGGCATTTGCAATAAGTGATCCTGTAAATTATTTGTCTGTGGTCCATACGACGAATAAAATTATTTTTTTAAATTTATGTTACAAGGGCATGTGCACTGCCGAATAGGATTGCTTAGATCGAGCTGCAACAGTACCTAATTCTTTTAGGTTAATGATTTATAATTATTTTTCTCGTTGATAAAGTGCAAGTCTAGAAGAAACATTCATTTATTTTTTCAGGAGTTGAAGAGGCTCATAATGCGGGCAAAGCACTTAAAGATGCAGGTGTCAAGTTTGATGTAGCTCATACTTCACTTTTAACTCGAGCTCAGAAAACATTGGAAGCTATTCTGGAAGAAAGCGGTCAGGCTAACTTGCCTGTGGAGAAGACATGGCGTCTAAACGAACGGCATTACGGAAGTTTGACTGGATTAAATAAAGCCGAAACTGCTGCTAAGTTCGGTGAAGCACAAGTTCAGATCTGGAGAAGGAGTTTTGATGTCCCACCTCCACCTATTGAAGCGGAAAATCCATACTACGATACAATCGTCAATGATCCCCGCTACATTGGCTCCCTTACCCCAGAAGAGTTCCCAAAATTCGAATCTTTGAAATTGACAATTGAGCGTACTCTTCCTTACTGGAATGAAACCATAGTTCCACAAATCAAGGCAGGCAAGAAGATCATAGTGGCTGCTCATGGAAATAGTCTTCGTGGAATCGTCAAACATTTAGATAATCTCAGCGACGAAGAAATTATGGGTCTGAATCTTCCGACAGGAATTCCTTTTGTTTATGAACTGGATGAAGATTTGAAACCTGTCACGTCAATGAAATTTTTGGGTGATGAAGAAACAGTTAAGAAGGCTATAGAATCTGTAGCTGCTCAAGGAAAAGCCAAGTAAAGAATGAGTGTATAGTTGTATCATCATCATTAATTATTAGTCGGTGGGATCAGACTTTCGGGTCATATTTTGGGACAATATTATCATACTGCCCTTCTTGCCATAACTTGCAAAAAATAAGAAGTTAAAGTTCACTTATTGAAATCAGATAAGTCGATAGCATATAAAAACTTAATATTGAATGTTAGCTTAGCATAGTTTAGATCGGAATAAAAGGCTAAACACGAATGTATTGAAATCGGATAACCATGTTGACAATGTTCACAGAGCCAAGTACACATTGTATACCGACTAATATGAGAATAAATATATATATTTCATGTGTATAATATATAATTGTGATCCGTAGTGGCAAAAGAGTTCAACTTTCACTGATAAATTAAACAACACAATATCCGAACTCAAGTATTGTGTATATTTTATGTAGGTATATATAATACATATTGTATGTATATGTATATATTAGTACTGTATTTGAGGAAAATGTTAAAGCCTATACCAGGTTAAATAATATATTTATTATAGAAATGTGCATTCAATGTTGTGCTAGTACAAATGAATTGGTGGCTAGTCAACCAAGTCCTTTAACAATACCTTCAATAAATTTGAACTGAATTGTGGAATTAAAAATCATTTCTGTTGTAACATTTAATTATTTGCTTATTTCAGTCTGGAGAGATCTCGCTCTTTAATCAAACGATTTATTCATTTTAACCATTGAAAAAAATGAGTTTACATCTTTATCAAACGTCCCCGTGCTTCATTGTTGCATATGAGTTTCCTTATTGGATTAAATGATTTCCTATGATTTCATTCAAAATCATTAATCATGAAATTTTCTTATTAAAAAAATAAAACACGAGAAATTTGATATGGAAAGGCTGTTTGTTTATTCCTCTACGAAGACAAAGTTTCGGAGCGAACACAAGACTAACGGTGAGAAACATAAGCGTGATACAAATGGTACTCGGATCGGTTCGTCATCGGCCTGCTTCTTTTAAATTCGATAAGGTTTTTGAGTCCACGTTTTAAATGCGTGCTTTCCTAGATATTTTGTCATAAACTTCAGGAAAAGCGGATGTGCAATTATATTTGTTCCTAAGTTGGTCGTACAAAGTGTGATCAAACATTCGACGGAATTCTTCTTTTGTCATGTAGGTGTCCGCATAAAGCATTTGGAATCTGAAAACCAAACCAGTCGTAAGACGGGGGGGTTTGCATTGGTGGAACCATTTTAAAAAATACAATAAGGACGAAATTATTGTACGTACCCTTTAACTTTCGTAACAAAGGCCTCCAATTGTCTTGTTGTTCGCTCAGCGTTATATTTGAGACTTTTGGGAATGCCATAGGCACCAATGTCCACATAGAGTTCTGTTTCATTCCCCGCCGGATGGACCATACCAGGATTATTTTCCAGTTTGAAAGGACATAGCCATAGTGGGTATATCTTTATGGAAATTTTAAAAGTAAAAATTCAGTCAAACTAATAAGCATGATGTGCCATTTAAGTATATTCAGTAGAATAAAATATAAGAAGCACCAAACCTAATAAAAAAAATTAATTCAGTTTGCTTGTCTTTGTAAACTTACACATGTTAGCTCATCAAACACCAATAGAGATTCTTTTAGAGTATTGAAGGGGACAAGCATATCTTGGATGACGTGTCGCTCTTCATATAGTTTCTTAACAGCTGCTGGCTGTGTGAGCTTAAGCAAAGAAACTTTGGGCGGAACCATCCAACCGAAAAGATACCGAAATACAGCCATATTTCCAAATGGAATAATTTCTTGAATTTCCCAAAATATACTTCTTGAGTGACGATGATAATAATGCCGCAATGGAATGTACTCCACGGTAGGACCCGTTTTTAAAAAACTCTCAACGTGCTTGAAAAACCATGGCTTGTACCACATTCCGATTCTATTCAACTGGAAAACAATTCAAGTAGTACGGAAATGTAATACATATACACTGACATAGATAAGCTTGAGTATTAATCCATCATTACGTTACGTTAACCTAGGGAAGGAAAAAGGAAATAATATTCCAATCTCCAATCTGTTATATTATTCAAGTGGCTAATCAGTCACATGCCCTGTTTGTTTGTAAATAATGAATTCGTAAATAGTGACTGGATTGATTACTTTGCCTGGCTCGGCGGATGTGACCATGTTCCCCACCATAATCACTCCTTCTTCTTTACTGAACATGATACCTTCCACATACTCATTCCCCTCGGATTTCTTAGAGTGCTCTTCAAATAAAGCGATTGTACTATCGAGTGTGTGTGCAGGATAATATTCTAGTTTGACAAACCTAGAAGCATGAACATTATAACATGATAATTTATACACAACATTATATAATTCTATTTGTAAGGATAAGCAAAATATGTAGCTATATACTTGTAATGTATATCATCATCAAATTGTGAATTTAGTGAATATACTGAAATTTTTTCAACTCACCTATTCGCTGGAATGATTTTAATTTCAACAGCTGTGAGAAAACCTAGAGTTCCATACGACCATGGAACGGCGTAAAAAAGATCAGAATTTTCATTCTGAAAAAAAAAACAAATTTACTTGTACTCATGAATAAGACATTTAAAGCCAGCGCAGTATAGAAAGACTGTCTCATTAGTTTCACATCAAGGCTGGATGAAGTAGAAAAATCCACGCTATATCTATTTCATTATACATAATACTCAGCTTATTTCTGTATAGGCACGTAATATTTTTAAGGTACTTAGTATAGTGTTTACTGTACCCTATGAATTCCCTTCTTCATGAATTTAATCTTAAACTACGACGATTAGTAATCCGATTATACCCTTCCTAAGTACCATTTGGATGGATTAATCATACTATAATTAATATTTTTATGTACTTCAAATTGATACTAATTTAACTGCCTGTGGAAAACTATAGAAGTATGACCCTACATAAGTTTGAATTTAACTAGCTGAACTAACCTTTTGTATGATTACACAAATATATTATCTTAAATGTTGCTATTTCATATGCATATACTGCATAACTTTTGTGACTGTTAATGTTAAAATCATACTACACAACACGACCTGACTCAAAAGTCCTCTCAGAACAAGCTACCGTATATTCTATAATAATTCGCGTATGTGAAATAGCAGGTCTGTTATTGTACCCAGGTCTGAGAGGTCTAAAATTTCATAGTATGTGGGTTGGAAATAATACGGGGTACTTAAACCATTGTGGGCGTATAATTTTAATATAATCTGATTTTTTTCAAAGGTCCCTCATCCGCAATGGAGCGAAAAATCAACTTTCTCGCGTTCAACATTAAAACGGCTGCCTACCCCGGTTGGTAGGGATTTTTTAATTTTATTTGAGGTAAAAATTCGTAAAGTTTATTTAGTGTATGGGTCTTTTATAGTAGGTACTTGAATCTGAGAAATATAAGTACGCAGGCGTAATGTTAAAGGATATACGGTAAATAAAAATTTGATGATTTTTATTCAAATGATTAAATAGTAGCTGCACTCCGAATTATAAATGTCACTAATCCCGATAATTTAATTAGTACAGAAAACAATGAATTACAATTTCGGCATTTGGAATGGGCGCGAAAAAATTAGCTTGAACTAAATTAAAATAAAACCGACCCACCCAATATAATTATACATATATATATACTATTACTATTAAGGTGTACTAAGTAATTGGGTAATGGGTAGAGCACTGGGTGAGTATCCCTGCAAATATACTTACATGTTGGCACTTATTACTACATACCTGCCTATTTAGTTCTTATATTGTTGATTCGTTTTATCATATTGCGAATAGTATCAATTTACATATCGAAAGTAGTCCATATAGTACCTATAGGTTTCTACATAGTAGGTATAATGTTACCAGTATAGGGTAAGCGATCATGAGAGGGGTAGTTCGAGACAAGACGGCTTCTTGTCCTTGTGTAACAGTTGTGTATGTAATTTTATGTTTAATCTGAGCTGAATTGAAAGCGTGGCTAATACGAAGATGAAACAATCTACACCTGGAATCTAACTAAGCTTGTGCAATCTGTATTTATTACACAATACAGAATGCTTAACTTCTAATATGCTATTCATTGTATTCATTCATTAATCTCATGTCTACACCTGAGAAAAAGTAGTCTTCGTCGTCGCTCGTCATCTGCATAACAAACATGTGAGCTAATGTTAATCCTTGACGCTAGTCAAGGTGGGACACTACATCAACTTTACCTAAGTGTGTACTTTGTTCAGAGGTATTCTTGTGAAACCAATCTGGGATGTACGAGCACTCATCTAAATTTCTAAATAGCTGGACCTGAATCCTGATATCAAACATTATTCATATAATCGTATCAAAAGGCGTCATAAGATGAAAAGTAAAGGAATTGTATAATAGCCTTGTGAATAATGTCGTAAAAAAGGATTTAAATCCATTTAAATCTACTCCACCGACACTGTATAATCTTGATGAACTGAGTATATACTACACTAACACTGCCAATACAAATTATTGTAATTAAAGCAAAAGGGATGTTGTTTGCAACATAAAAAAAATGGAAAAAGCGTCAAGGGTGAAACAATAAAAAATAAAAAGTTAATACCTTAGAACAAACAATTTTTTCTCCGCTGGACAACACAAGCTCATAAGATACACAAATATGTTGAAATAGTCCATGCTTATGAGAAGAGGTCTCTATACCCGTCCCCATTACTAAGCCCCCTGAAAGTTGAGCAAAGGAACGTTTTCCATGACATCCAATGTGAATTTTTTGGGTTTTTTTAAAAAAAATCTTCTATATATGCAACAAGTTAAAGTTCAAGACACACAAACAAAATACTTACCCACGGTTAAATCGTCTAATTCAGGTAAAATGGGAATTGTCCATCCCAGTGGTTCCAATGTAGCCGTTAACTGACCCATTGAAACTAAAGGCTCAACTTTGACAACCTGCAGTGATTTAGATGTATTTTCATAATATGTTACTGTTCTTTGTTTTAGTCACTATTTTCGAGATTCGTGCATATAGTAACTCGAATTCGAAATAATACATTTGGAAAAACGTTTTTTTGGTTTGAAGTTTGGTCATAAACATTTTGTCAAGGCATAAACTGGGACAAAAGATATTGCGACTATATTTGACTTTCGGACAAACGTTGTTCTAACATAATACATACATAGTCTTTAGGTATTCTACACAATGCCCATGCTAATGCTCTTTCTCTCTCTCTCTCTCTCTGATAAATGTATAATAAATTATAAATTACAATGAAACATTATCTGCCGCTTACCTGACGTTCTGTGTCAATATTAACAATGTCAACAAGATTCACGCTAACATTGTACAGAGATTGTTTGTACTTTGGATTCCGGAAGCTGATAGTTTGCCATCCTAGATTTTTTAAACAGTATTAGATAAGGATTTCAAATCCTTTCTTCTTTTATTTTTGCATTAATTCCAAAACATATTTTAATTTTTACCTGGTCTAGCAGTGCACATCTGCTTACTTCCTCCTTCAGCCTTCCACTGTAATACCTACAACAATGCAATCAGACCAACACAAAAGTTAAAACACACGCGTTTTTTTACAGACATTTAATTAGCTATATAAGCATTAGATGCATAACTATGAAAAATAACCGTCATCATAAAACTAATGTGAGGACGAGTGGATTTCTATAGGGGAAAAAAAGACACGATAGAGTAGTTCTAAAAATAATAACGATAACCAACTTCTTTAATTTTGTCAATTTGGCGTGAGTCCATTGTGGTGGATTGCTCTAATGAAACGTGTCATTATATAGTAAATGCTCCGTGCTCATTGCGACGCTCTTGAGTTGAGTCTGTGTCAGCATAATATGCGCTCACAATACCCTCACTCTACTACATTGCATATTACTCATGTTTAATT